>MRSW03000109.1:0-31531 GCA_001923025.3 Taenia multiceps | reverse complement strand
TGTCTACATGTCAAGCTGTCACTGTCAAGCTGACAGGTTGTCAAGCCTTGTCACGCCTCACTGACTGACGGACACAGGTGACACAATGCACCACATGTCAGAGTGTCACTCACTTGTCTACCTGTCAAGCTCGTCACCTGTCAAGCTGACAGGTTGTCAAGCCTTGTCACGCCTCACTGACTGACTGACAGTTGACAACAATGCACCACATGTCAGAGTGTCACTCACTTGTCTACCTGTCAAGCGTCACCTGTCAAGCTGACAGGTGTCAAGCTTGTCACGCCTCACTGACTGACTTGACAGGTGACAACAATGCACCACATGTCAGAGTGTCACTCACTTGTCTACCTGTTCAAGCTGTCACCTGTCAAGCTGACAGGTTGTCAAGCCTTGTCACGCCTCACTGACTGACTTGACAGTGACAACAATGCACCACATGTCAGAGTGTCACTCACTTGTCTACCTGTCAAGCTGTCACCTGTCAAGCTGACAGGTTGTCAAGCCTTGTCACGCCTCACTGACTGACTTGACAGTGACAACAATGCACCACATGTCAGAGTGTCACTCACTTGTCTACTGTCAAGCTGTCACCTGTCAAGCTGACAGGTTGTCAAGCCTTGTTGTCACGCCTCACTGACTGACTTGACAGGTGACAACAATGCACCACATGTCAGAGTGTCACTCACTTGTCTACCTGTCAAGCTGTCACCTGTCAAGCTGACAGGTTGTCAAGCCTTGTCACGCCTCACTGACTGACTTGACAGTGACAAAATGCACCCACATGTCAGAGTGTCACTCACTGTCTACTGTCAAGCTGTCACCTGTCAAGCTGACAGGTTGTCAGCCTTTCACGCTCACTGACTGACTTGACAGGTGACAACAATGACCACATGTCAGAGTGTCACTCACTTGTCTACCTGTCAAGCTGTCACCTGTCAAGCTGACAGTTGTCAAGCCTTGTCACGCCCACTGACTGACTTGACAGGTGACAACAATGCACCACATGTCAGAGTGTCACTCACTTGTCTACCTGTCAAGCTGTCACCTGTCAAGCTGACAGGTTGTCAAGCCTGTCCGCTCACTGACTGACTTGACAGGGTGACAACAATGCACCACATGTCAGAGTGTCACTCACTTGTCTACTGTCAAGCTGTCACCTGTCAAGCTGACAGGTTGTCAAGCCTTGTCACACGCTCACTGACTGACTTGACAGGTGACACAATGCACAATGTCAGAGTGTCACTCACTTGTCTACCTGTCAAGCTGTCACCTGTCAAGCTGACAGGTTTGTCAAGCCTTGTCACGCCTCACTGATGACTTGACAGGTGACAACAATGCACCACATGTCAGAGTGTCACTCACTTGTCTACCTGTCAAGCTGTCACCTGTCAAGCTGACAGGTTGTCAAGCCTTGTCACGCCTCACTGACTGACTGACAGGTGACAACAATGCACCACATGTCAGAGTGTCACTCACTTGTCACCTGTCAAGCTGTCACCTGTCAAGCTGACAGGTTGTCAAGCCTTGTCACGCCTCACTGACTGACTGACAGTGACAACAATGCACCAATGTCAGAGTGTCACTCACTTGTCTACTGTCAAGCTGTCACCTGTCAAGCTGACAGGTGTGTCAAGCCTTGTCACGCCTTCACTGACTGACTGACAGGTGACACAATGCACCACATGTCAGAGTGTCACTCATTGTCTCACCTGTCAAGCTGTCACCTGTCAAGCTGACAGGTTGTCAAGCCTGTCACGCCTCACTGACTGACTTGAAGGTGACAACAATGCACCACATGTCAGAGTGTCACTCACTTGTCTACCTGTCAGCTGTCACCTGTCAAGCTGACAGGTTGTCAAGCCTTGTACGCCTCACTGACTGACTTGACAGGTGACAACAATGCACACACATGTCAGAGTGTCACTCACTTGTCTACCTGTCAAGCTGTCACCTGTCAAGCTGACAGGTTGTCAAGCTTGTCACCTCACTGACTGACTTGACAGGTGACAACAATGCACCACATGTCAAGATGTCACTCCACTTGTCTACCTGTTCAAGCTGTCACCTGTCAAGCTGACAGGTTGTCAAGCCCTTGTCACGCCTCACTGACTGACTTGACGGTGACAACAAGCACCAATGTCAGGTGTCACTCACTTGTCTACCTGTCAAGCTGTCACCTGTCAAGCTGACAGGTGTCAAGCCTTGTTCACGCTCATGACTGACTTGACAGGTGACAACAATGCACCACTGTCAGAGTGTCACTCACTTGTCTACCTGTCAAGCTGTCACCTGTCAAGCTGACAGGTTGTCAAGCCTGTCCACGCCCTCACTGACTGACTTGACAGGTGACACAATGCACCACATGTCAGAGTGTCACTCACTTGTCTTTCTACCTGTCAAGCTGTCACCTGTCAAGCTGACAGGTTGTCAAGCCTTGTCACGCCTCACTGACTGACTTGACAGTGACAACAATGCACCACATGTCAGAGTGTCACATCTTGTCTACCTGTCAAGCTGTCACCTGTCAAGCTGACAGGTGTCAAGCCTTGTCACGCCTCACTGACTGACTTGACAGGTGACAACAATGCACCACATGTCAGAGTGTCATCACTTGTCTACTGTCAAGCTGTCACCTGTCAAGCTGACAGGTGTCAAGCCTTGTCAGCCTCACTGCTGACTTGACAGGTGACAACAATGCACCACATGTCAGGTGTCACTCATTGTCTACTGTCAAGCTGTCACCTGTCAAGCTGACAGGTTGTCAAGCCTTGTCACGCCTCACTGACTGACTTGACAGGGACAACAATGCACCACATGTCAGAGTGTCACTCACTTGTCTACCTGTCAAGCTGCACCTGTCAGCTGACAGGTTGTCAAGCCTTGTCACGCCTCACTGACTGACTTGACAGGTGACAACAATGCACCACATGTCAGAGTGTCACTCACTTGTCTACCTGTCAAGCTGTCACCTGTCAAGCTGACAGGTTGTCAAGCCTGTCACGCCTCACTGACTGACTTGACAGGTGACAACAATGCACACATGTCAGAGTGTCACTCACTTGTCTACCTGTCAAGCTGTCACCTGTCAAGCTGACAGGTTGTCAAGCCTTGTCACGCCTCACTGACTGACTTGACAGTGACAACAATGCACCACATGTCAGAGTGTCACTCACTGTCTACCTGTCAAGCTGTCACCTGTCAAGCTGACAGTTGTCAAGCCTTGTCACGCCCTCACTGATGACTTGACAGGTGACAACAATGCACACATGTCAGAGTGTCACTCACTTGTCTACCTGTCAAGCTGTCACCTGTCAAGCTGACAGGTTGTCAAGCCTTGTCACGCCTCACTGACTGACTTGACGGTGACAAACAATGCCCACATGTCAGAGTGTCACTCACTTTCTACCTGTCAAGCTTCACCTGTCAAGCTGAAGGTTGTCAAGCCTTGTCACGCCTCACTGACTGACTTGACAGGTGACAACAATGCACACATGTCAGAGTGTCACTCACTTGTCTACCTGTCAAGCTGTCACCTGTCAAGCTGAACAGGTTGTCAAGCCTTGTCACGCCTCACTGACTGACTTGACAGGTGACAACAATGCACCACATGTCAGAGTGTCACTCATTGTTACCTGTCAAGCTGTCACCTGTCAAGCTGACAGGGTCAAGCTTGTCACGCCTCACTGACTGACTTGACAGGTGACAAACAATGCACCACATGTCAGAGTGTCACTCACTTGTCACCTGTCAAGCTGTCACCTGTCAAGCTGACAGGTTGTCAAGCCTTGTCACGCCTCACTGACTGACTTGACAGGTGACAACCAATGCACCACATGTCAGAGTGTCACTACTTGTCTACCTGTCAAGTGTCACCTGTCAAGCTGACAGGTTGTCAAGCCTTGTCACGCCTCACTGACTGACTTGACAGGTGACAACAATGCACCACATGTCAGAGTGTCACTCACTTGTCTACCTGTAAGCTGTCATGTCAAGCTGACAGGTTGTCAAGCCTTCGTCACGCCTCACTACTGACTTGACAGGTGACAACAATGACACATGTAGAGTGTCACTCACTTGTCTACCTGTCAAGCTGTCACACAGTCAAGCTGACAGGTTGTCAAGCCTTGTCACGCCCTCACTGACTGACTTGACAGTGACAACACAATGCACCACATGTCAGCGTGTCACTCACTTGTCTACCTGTCAAGCTGTCCACCTGTCAAGCTGACAGGTTTGTCAAGCCTTGTCACGCCTCACTGACTGACTTGACAGGTGACAACAATGCACCACATGTCAGAGTGTCACTCACTTGTCTACCTGTCAAGCTGTCACCTGTCAAGCTGACAGGTTGTCAAGCCTTGTCACGCCTCACTGACTGACTTGCAGGTGACAACAATGCACCACATGTCAGAGTGTCACTCACTTGTCTACCTGTCAAGCTGTCACTGTCAGCTGACAGGTTGTCAAGCCTTGTCACGCCTCACTGACTGACTTGACAGGTACAACAATGCACCACATGTCAGAGTGTCTCTCACTGTCTACCTGTCAAGCTGTCACCTGTCAAGCTGACAGGTTGTCAAGCCTTGTCACGCCTCATGACTGACTTGACAGGTGACAACAAATGCACCACATGTCAGAGTGTCACTCATTGTCTACTGTCAAGCTGTCACTGTCAAGCTGACAGGTTGTCAAGCTTGTCACGCCATCACTGACTGACTTGACAGGTGACAACAATGCACCACATGTCAGAGTGTCACTCACTTGTCTACCTGTCAAGCTGTCACCTGTCAAGCTGACAGGTGTCAAGCCTTGTCACGCCTCACTGACTGACTTGACAGGTGACAAACAATGCACCACATGTCAGAGTGTCACTCACTGTCTACCTGTCAGCTGTCACCTGTAAGCTGACAGGTTGTCAAGCCTTGTCACGCCTCACTGACTGATTGACAGTGACAACAATGCACCACATGTCAGAGTGTCACTCACTTGTCTACCTGTCAAGCTGTCACCTGTCAAGCTGACAGGTTGTCAAGCCTTGTCGCGCACTGACTGACTTGACAGTGTGACAACAATGCACCACATGTCAGAGTGTCACTCACTTGTCTACCTGTCAAGCTGTCACCTGTCAAGCTGACAGGTTGTCAAGCCTTGTCACGCTCACTGACTGACTGACAGGTGACAACAATGCACCACATGTCAGAGTGTCACTCACTTGTCACCTGTCAGCTGTCACCTGTCAAGCTGACAGGTTGTCAAGCCTTGTCACCCTCACTGACTGACTTGACAGGTGACAACAATGCAACACATGTCAGAGTGTCACTCACTTGTACTACCGTCAAGCTGTCACCTGTCAAGCTGACAGGTTGTCAAGCCTTGTCACGCCTCACTGACTGACTTGACAGGTTGACAACCAATGCACACATGTCAGAGTGTCACTCATGTCTACCTGTCAAGCTGTCACCTGTCAAGCTGACAGGTTGTCAAGCCTTGTCACGCCTCACTGACTGACTTGACAGGTGACAACAATGCACCACATGTCAGAGTGTCACTCACGTCTACCTGTCAAGCTGTCATTCAAGCTGACAGGTTGTCAAGCCTTGTCACGCTCACTGACTGACTTGAACATGACAACAATGCACCACATGTCAGAGTGTCACTCAATTGTCTACCTGTCAAGCTGTCACCTGTCAAGCTGACAGGTTGTCAAGCCTTGTCACGCCTCATGACTGACTTGACAGGTGACACAACAATGCACCACATCAGAGTGTCACTCATTGTCTACCTGTCAAGCTGTCACCTGTCAAGCTGACAGGTTGTCAGCCTTGTAAGCCCTCACTGACTGACTTGACAGGTGACAACAATGCACCACATGTCAGAGTGTCACTCACTTTACCTGTCAAGCTGTCACCTGTCAAGCTGACAGGTTGTCAAGCCTTGTCACGCCTCACTGACTGACTTGACAGGTGACAACAATGCACACATGTCAGAGTGTTCACTCACTTGTCTACTGTCAAGCTGTCCTGTCAAGCTGACAGGTTGTCAAGCCTTGTCACCGCCTCACGACTGATGACAGGTGACAACAATGCACCACATTGTCAGAGTGTCACTCACTTGTCTACCTGTCAAGCTGTCACCTGTCAAGCTGGACAGGTTGTCAAGCCTTGTCACGCCTCACTGACTGACTGACAGGTGACAACAAGCACCACATGTTCAGAGTGTCACTCACTTGTCTACCTGTCAAGCTGTCACCTGTCAAGCTGACAGGTTGTCAAGCCTGTCACGCCGCTCACTGACTGACTTGACAGGTGACAACAATGCACCACATGTCAGAGTGTCACTCACTTGTCACCTGTCAAGCTGTCCTGTCAAGCTGACAGTTGCAAGCCTTGTCACGCCTCACTGACTGACTTGACAGGTGACAACAATGCACCACATGTCAGAGTGTCACTCACTGTCTACTGTCAAGCTGTCACCTGTCAAGCTGACAGTTGTCAAGCCTTGTCACGCCTCACTGACTGACTTGACAGGTGGACAACAATGCACCACATGTCAGAGTGTCACTCACTTGTCTACCTGTCAAGCTGTCACCTGTCAAGCTGACAGGTGTCAAGCCTTGTCACGCCTCACTGACTGACTTGACAGGTGACAACAATGCACCACATGTCAGAGTGTCACTCACTTGTCTACCTGTCAAGCTGTCACTGTCAAGCTGACAGGTTGTCAAGCCTGTCACGCCTCACTGACTGACTTGACAGGACAACAATGCACACATGTCAGAGTGTCACTCACTTGTCTACCTGTCAAGCTGTCACTGTCAAGCTGACAGGTTGTCAAGCTTGTCACGCCTCATGACTGACTTGACAGGTGACAACAATGCACCACATGTCAGAGTGTCATCACTTGTTACCTGTCAAGCTGTCACTGTCAAGCTGACAGGTTGTCAAGCCTTGTCACGCCTCACTGACTGACTTGACAGGTGACAACAATGCACCACATGTCAGAGTGTCACTCACTTGTCTACCTGTCAAGCTGTCACCTGTCAAGCTGACAGGTTGTCAAGCCTTGTCACGCCTCACTGACTGACTTGACAGGTGACAACAATGCACCACATGTCAGAGTGTCACTCACTTGTCTACCTGTCAAGCTGTCACCTGTCAAGCTGAACAGGTTGTCAAGCCTTGTCACGCCCCTCACTGACTGACTTGACAGGTGACAACAATGCACCACATGTCAGAGTGTCACTCACTTGTCTACCTGTCAAGCTGTCACCTGTCAAGCTGACAGGTTGTCAAGCCTTGTCACGCTCACTGACTGACTTGACAGGTGACAACATGCACCACATGTCAGAGTGTCACTCACTTGTCTACCTGTCAAGCTGTCACCTGTCAAGCTGACAGGTTGTCAAGCCTTGTCACGCCTCACTGACTGACTTGACAGTGACAACAATGCACCACATGTCAGAGTGTCACTCACTTGTCTACCTGTCAAGCTGTCACCTTCAAGCTGACAGGTTGTCAAGCCTTGTCACGCCTCACTGACTGACTTGACAGGTGACAACAATGCACCACATGTCAGAGTGTCACTCACTTGTCTACTGTCAAGCTGTCACCTGTCAAGCTGACAGGTTGTCAAGCCTTGTCACGCCTCACTGACTGACTTGACAGGTGACAACAATGCACCACATGTCAGAGTGTCACTCACTTGTCTACCTGTCAAGCTGTCACCTGTCAAGCTGACAGGTTGTCAAGCCTTGTCACGCCTCACTGACTGACTTGACAGGTGACAACAATGCACCACATGTCAGAGTGTCACTCACTTGTCTACCTGTCAAGCTGTCACCTGTCAAGCTGACAGGTTGTCAAGCCTTGTCACGCTCACTGACTGACTTGACAGGTGACAACAATGCACACATGTCAGAGTGTCACTCACTTGTCTACCTGTCAAGCTGTCACCTGTCAAGCTGACAGGTTGTCAAGCCTTGTCACGCCTCACTGACTGACTTGACAGGTGACAACAATGCACCACATGTCAGAGTGTCACTCACTTGTCTACCTGTCAAGCTGTCACCTGTCAAGCTGACAGGTTGTCAAGCCTTGTCACGCCTCACTGACTGACTTGACAGGTGACAACAATGCACCACATGTCAGAGTGTCACTCACTTGTCTACCTGTCAAGCTGTCACCTGTCAAGCTGACAGGTTGTCAAGCCTTGTCACCCTCACTGACTGACTTGACAGGTGACAACATGCACCACATGTCAGAGTGTCACTCACTTGTCTACCTGTCAAGCTGTCACCTGTCAAGCTGACAGGTTGTCAAGCCTTGTCACGCCTCATGACTGACTGACTTGACAGGTGACAACAATGCACCACATGTCAGAGTGTCACTCACTTGTCTACTGTCAAGCTGTCACCTGTCAAGCTGACAGGTTGTCAAGCCTGTCACGCCCTCACTGACTGACTTGACAGGTGACAACAATGCACCACATGTCAGAGTGTCACTCACTTGTCTACCTGTCAAGCTGTCACCTGTCAAGCTGACAGGTTGTCAAGCCTTGTCACGCCCTCACTGACTGACTGACAGGTGACAACAATGCACACATGTCAGAGTGTCACTCACTGTCTACCTGTCAAGCTGTCACCTGTCAAGCTGACAGGTTGTCAAGCCTTGTCACGCCTCACTGACTGACTTGACAGGTGACAACAATGCAACACATGTCAGATGTCACTCACTTGTCTACCTGTCAAGCTGTCACCTGTCAAGCTGACAGGTTGTCAAGCCTTGTCACGCCTCACTGACTGACTTGACAGGTGACAACAATGCACCACATGTCAGAGTGTCACTCACTTGTCTACCTGTCAAGCTGACAGGTTGTCAAGCCTTGTCACGCCTCACTGACTGACTTGACAGTGACAACAATGCACCACATGTCAGAGTGTCACTCACTTGTCTACCTGTCAAGCTGTCACCTGTCAAGCTGACAGGTTGTCAAGCCTTGTCACGCCTCACTGACTGACTTGACAGGTGACAACAATGCACCACATGTCAGAGTGTCACTCACTTGTCTACCTGTCAAGCTGTCACCTGTCAAGCTGACAGGTTGTCAAGCCTTGTCACGCCCTCACTGACTGACTGACAGGTGACAACAATGCACCACATGTCAGAGTGTCACTCACTTGTCTACCTGTCAAGCTGTCACCTGTCAAGCTGACAGGTTGTCAAGCCTTGTCACGCCCTCACTGATGACTTGACAGACAGTGACACAATGCACCACATGTCAGAGTGTCACTCACTTGTCTACCTGTCAAGCTGTCACCTGTCGCTGACAGGTTGTCAAGCCTTGTCACGCCTCACTGACTGACTTGACAGGTGACAACAATGCACCACATGTCAGAGTGTCACTCACTTGTCTACCTGTCAAGCTGTCACCTGTCAAGCTGACAGGTTGTCAAGCCTTGTCACGCCTCACTGACTGACTTGACAGGTGACAACAATGCACCACATGTCAGAGTGTCACTCACTTGTCTACCTGTCAAGCTGTCACCTGTCAATGACAGGTTGTCAAGCCTTGTCACGCCTCACTGACTGACTTGACAGGTGACAACAATGCACCACATGTCAGAGTGTCACTCACTTGTCTACCTGTCAAGCTGTCACTGTCAAGCTGACAGGTTGTCAAGCCTTGTCACGCCTCACTGACTGACTTGACAGGTGACAACAATGCACCACATGTCAGAGTGTCACTCACTTGTCTACCTGTCAAGCTGTCACCTGTCAAGCTGACAGGTTGTCAAGCCTTGTCACGCTCACTGACTGACTTGACAGGTGACAACAATGCACCAATGTCAGAGTGTCACTCACTTGTCTACCTGTCAAGCTGTCACCTGTCAAGCTGACAGGTTGTCAAGCCTTGTCACGCCTCACTGACTGACTTGACAGGTGACAACAATGCACCACATGTCAGAGTGTCACTCACTTGTCTACCTGTCAAGCTGTCACCTGTCAAGCTGACAGGTTGTCAAGCTTGTCACGCCTCACTGACTGACTTGACAGGTGACAACAATGCACCACATGTCAGAGTGTCACTCACTTGTCTACCTGTCAAGCTGTCACCTGTCAAGCTGACAGGTTGTCAAGCCTTGTCACGCCTCACTGACTGACTTGACAGGTGACAACAATGCACCACATGTCAGAGTGTCACTCACTGTCTACCTGTCAAGCTGTCACCTGTCAAGCTGACAGGTTGTCAAGCCTTGTCACGCCTCACTGACTGACTTGACAGGTGACAACAATGCACCACATGTCAGAGTGTCACTCACTTGTCTACCTGTCAAGCTGTCACCTGTCAAGCTGACAGGTTGTCAAGCCTTGTCACGCCTCACTGACTGACTTGACAGGTGACAACAATGCACCACATGTCAGAGTGTCACTCACTTGTCTACCTGTCAAGCTGTCACCTGTCAAGCTGACAGGTTGTCAAGCCTTGTCAGCCTCACTGACTGACTTGACAGGTGACAAAATGCACCACATGTCAGAGTGTCACTCACTTGTCTACCTGTCAAGCTGTCACCTGTCAAGCTGACAGGTTGTCAAGCCTTGTCACGCGCTCACTGACTGACTTGACAGGTGACAACATGCACCACATGTCAGAGTGTCACTCACTTGTCTACCTGTCAAGCTGTCACCTGTCAAGCTGACAGGTTGTCAAGCCTTGTCACGCCTCACTGACTGACTTGACAGGTGACAACAATGCACCACATGTCAGAGTGTCACTCACTTGTCTACCTGTCAAGCTGTCACCTGTCAAGCTGACAGGTTGTCAAGCCTTGTCACGCCTCACTGACTGACTTGACAGGTGACAACAATGCACCACATGTCAGAGTGTCACTCACTTGTCTACCTGTCAAGCTGTCACCTGTCAAGCTGACAGGTTGTCAAGCCTTGTCACGCCTCACTGACTGACTTGACAGGTGACAACAATGCACCACATGTCAGAGTGTCACTCACTTGTCTACCTGTCAAGCTGTCACCTGTCAAGCTGACAGGTTGTCAAGCCTTGTCACGCCTTACTCACTGACTGACTTGACAGGTGACAACAATGCACCACATGTCAGAGTGTCACTCACTTGTCTACCTGTCAAGCTGTCACCTGTCAAGCTGACAGGTTGTCAAGCCTTGTCACGCCTCACTGACTGACTTGACAGGTGACAACAATGCACCACATGTCAGAGTGTCACTCACTTGTCTACCTGTCAAGCTGTCACCTGTCAAGCTGACAGGTTGTCAAGCCTTGTCACGCCTCACTGACTGACTTGACAGGTGACAACAATGCACCACATGTCAGAGTGTCACTCACTTGTCTACCTGTCAAGCTGTCACCTGTCAAGCTGACAGGTTGTCAAGCCTTGTCACGCCTCACTGACTGACTTGACAGGTGACAACAATGCACCACATGTCAGAGTGTCACTCACTTGTCTACCTGTCAAGCTGTCACCTGTCAAGCTGACAGGTTGTCAAGCCTTGTCACGCCTCACTGACTGACTTGACAGGTGACAACAATGCACCACATGTCAGAGTGTCACTCACTTGTCTACCTGTCAAGCTGTCACCTGTCAAGCTGACAGGTTGTCAAGCCTTGTCACGCCTCACTGACTGACTTGACAGGTGACAACAATGCACCACATGTCAGAGTGTCACTCACTTGTCTACCTGTCAAGCTGTCACCTGTCAAGCTGACAGGTTGTCAAGCCTTGTCACGCCTCACTGACTGACTTGACAGGTGACAACAATGCACCACATGTCAGAGTGTCACTCACTTGTCTACCTGTCAAGCTGTCACCTGTCAAGCTGACAGGTTGTCAAGCCTTGTCACGCCTCACTGACTGACTTGACAGGTGACAACAATGCACCACATGTCAGAGTGTCACTCACTTGTCTACCTGTCAAGCTGTCACCTGTCAAGCTGACAGGTTGTCAAGCCTTGTCACGCCTCACTGACTGACTTGACAGGTGACAACAATGCACCACATGTCAGAGTGTCACTCACTTGTCTACCTGTCAAGCTGTCACCTGTCAAGCTGACAGGTTGTCAAGCCTTGTCACGCCTCACTGACTGACTTGACAGGTGACAACAATGCACCACATGTCAGAGTGTCACTCACTTGTCTACCTGTCAAGCTGTCACCTGTCAAGCTGACAGGTTGTCAAGCCTTGTCACGCCTCACTGACTGACTTGACAGGTGACAACAATGCACCACATGTCAGAGTGTCACTCACTTGTCTACCTGTCAAGCTGTCACCTGTCAAGCTGACAGGTTGTCAAGCCTTGTCACGCCTCACTGACTGACTTGACAGGTGACAACAATGCACCACATGTCAGAGTGTCACTCACTTGTCTACCTGTCAAGCTGTCACCTGTCAAGCTGACAGGTTGTCAAGCCTTGTCACGCCTCACTGACTGACTTGACAGGTGACAACAATGCACCACATGTCAGAGTGTCACTCACTTGTCTACCTGTCAAGCTGTCACCTGTCAAGCTGACAGGTTGTCAAGCCTTGTCACGCCTCACTGACTGACTTGACAGGTGACAACAATGCACCACATGTCAGAGTGTCACTCACTTGTCTACCTGTCAAGCTGTCACCTGTCAAGCTGACAGGTTGTCAAGCCTTGTCACGCCTCACTGACTGACTTGACAGGTGACAACAATGCACCACATGTCAGAGTGTCACTCACTTGTCTACCTGTCAAGCTGTCACCTGTCAAGCTGACAGGTTGTCAAGCCTTGTCACGCCTCACTGACTGACTTGACAGGTGACAACAATGCACCACATGTCAGAGTGTCACTCACTTGTCTACCTGTCAAGCTGTCACCTGTCAAGCTGACAGGTTGTCAAGCCTTGTCACGCCTCACTGACTGACTTGACAGTGACAACAATGCACCACATGTCAGAGTGTCACTCACTTGTCTACCTGTCAAGCTGTCACCTGTCAAGCTGACAGGTTGTCAAGCCTTGTCACGCCTCACTGACTGACTTGACAGGTGACAACAATGCACCACATGTCAGAGTGTCACTCACTTGTCTACCTGTCAAGCTGTCACCTGTCAAGCTGACAGGTTGTCAAGCCTTGTCACGCCTCACTGACTGACTTGACAGTGACAACAATGCACCACATGTCAGAGTGTCACTCACTTGTCTACCTGTCAAGCTGTCACCTGTCAAGCTGACAGGTTGTCAAGCCTTGTCACGCCTCACTGACTGACTTGACAGGTGACAACAATGCACCACATGTCAGAGTGTCACTCACTTGTCTACCTGTCAAGCTGTCACCTGTCAAGCTGACAGGTTGTCAAGCCTTGTCACGCCTCACTGACTGACTTGACAGGTGACAACAATGCACCACATGTCAGAGTGTCACTCACTTGTCTACCTGTCAAGCTGTCACCTGTCAAGCTGACAGGTTGTCAAGCCTTGTCACGCCTCACTGACTGACTTGACAGGTGACAACAATGCACCACATGTCAGAGTGTCACTCACTTGTCTACCTGTCAAGCTGTCACCTGTCAAGCTGACAGGTTGTCAAGCCTTGTCACGCCTCACTGACTGACTTGACAGGTGACAACAATGCACCACATGTCAGAGTGTCACTCACTTGTCTACCTGTCAAGCTGTCACCTGTCAAGCTGACAGGTTGTCAAGCCTTGTCACGCCTCACTGACTGACTTGACAGGTGACAACAATGCACCACATGTCAGAGTGTCACTCACTTGTCTACCTGTCAAGCTGTCACCTGTCAAGCTGACAGGTTGTCAAGCCTTGTCACGCCTCACTGACTGACTTGACAGGTGACAACAATGCACCACATGTCAGAGTGTCACTCACTTGTCTACCTGTCAAGCTGTCACCTGTCAAGCTGACAGGTTGTCAAGCCTTGTCACGCCTCACTGACTGACTTGACAGGTGACAACAATGCACCACATGTCAGAGTGTCACTCACTTGTCTACCTGTCAAGCTGTCACCTGTCAAGCTGACAGGTTGTCAAGCCTTGTCACGCCTCACTGACTGACTTGACAGGTGACAACAATGCACCACATGTCAGAGTGTCACTCACTTGTCTACCTGTCAAGCTGTCACCTGTCAAGCTGACAGGTTGTCAAGCCTTGTCACGCCTCACTGACTGACTTGACAGGTGACAACAATGCACCACATGTCAGAGTGTCACTCACTTGTCTACCTGTCAAGCTGTCACCTGTCAAGCTGACAGGTTGTCAAGCCTTGTCACGCCTCACTGACTGACTTGACAGGTGACAACAATGCACCACATGTCAGAGTGTCACTCACTTGTCTACCTGTCAAGCTGTCACCTGTCAAGCTGACAGGTTGTCAAGCCTTGTCACGCCTCACTGACTGACTTGACAGGTGACAACAATGCACCACATGTCAGAGTGTCACTCACTTGTCTACCTGTCAAGCTGTCACCTGTCAAGCTGACAGGTTGTCAAGCCTTGTCACGCCTCACTGACTGACTTGACAGGTGACAACAATGCACCACATGTCAGAGTGTCACTCACTTGTCTACCTGTCAAGCTGTCACCTGTCAAGCTGACAGGTTGTCAAGCCTTGTCACGCCTCACTGACTGACTTGACAGGTGACAACAATGCACCACATGTCAGAGTGTCACTCACTTGTCTACCTGTCAAGCTGTCACCTGTCAAGCTGACAGGTTGTCAAGCCTTGTCACGCCTCACTGACTGACTTGACAGGTGACAACAATGCACCACATGTCAGAGTGTCACTCACTTGTCTACCTGTCAAGCTGTCACCTGTCAAGCTGACAGGTTGTCAAGCCTTGTCACGCCTCACTGACTGACTTGACAGGTGACAACAATGCACCACATGTCAGAGTGTCACTCACTTGTCTACCTGTCAAGCTGTCACCTGTCAAGCTGACAGGTTGTCAAGCCTTGTCACGCCTCACTGACTGACTTGACAGGTGACAACAATGCACCACATGTCAGAGTGTCACTCACTTGTCTACCTGTCAAGCTGTCACCTGTCAAGCTGACAGGTTGTCAAGCCTTGTCACGCCTCACTGACTGACTTGACAGGTGACAACAATGCACCACATGTCAGAGTGTCACTCACTTGTCTACCTGTCAAGCTGTCACCTGTCAAGCTGACAGGTTGTCAAGCCTTGTCACGCCTCACTGACTGACTTGACAGGTGACAACAATGCACCACATGTCAGAGTGTCACTCACTTGTCTACCTGTCAAGCTGTCACCTGTCAAGCTGACAGGTTGTCAAGCCTTGTCACGCCTCACTGACTGACTTGACAGGTGACAACAATGCACCACATGTCAGAGTGTCACTCACTTGTCTACCTGTCAAGCTGTCACCTGTCAAGCTGACAGGTTGTCAAGCCTTGTCACGCCTCACTGACTGACTTGACAGGTGACAACAATGCACCACATGTCAGAGTGTCACTCACTTGTCTACCTGTCAAGCTGTCACCTGTCAAGCTGACAGGTTGTCAAGCCTTGTCACGCCTCACTGACTGACTTGACAGGTGACAACAATGCACCACATGTCAGAGTGTCACTCACTTGTCTACCTGTCAAGCTGTCACCTGTCAAGCTGACAGGTTGTCAAGCCTTGTCACGCCTCACTGACTGACTTGACAGGTGACAACAATGCACCACATGTCAGAGTGTCACTCACTTGTCTACCTGTCAAGCTGTCACCTGTCAAGCTGACAGGTTGTCAAGCCTTGTCACGCCTCACTGACTGACTTGACAGGTGACAACAATGCACCACATGTCAGAGTGTCACTCACTTGTCTACCTGTCAAGCTGTCACCTGTCAAGCTGACAGGTTGTCAAGCCTTGTCACGCCTCACTGACTGACTTGACAGGTGACAACAATGCACCACATGTCAGAGTGTCACTCACTTGTCTACCTGTCAAGCTGTCACCTGTCAAGCTGACAGGTTGTCAAGCCTTGTCACGCCTCACTGACTGACTTGACAGGTGACAACAATGCACCACATGTCAGAGTGTCACTCACTTGTCTACCTGTCAAGCTGTCACCTGTCAAGCTGACAGGTTGTCAAGCCTTGTCACGCCTCACTGACTGACTTGACAGGTGACAACAATGCACCACATGTCAGAGTGTCACTCACTTGTCTACCTGTCAAGCTGTCACCTGTCAAGCTGACAGGTTGTCAAGCCTTGTCACGCCTCACTGACTGACTTGACAGGTGACAACAATGCACCACATGTCAGAGTGTCACTCACTTGTCTACCTGTCAAGCTGTCACCTGTCAAGCTGACAGGTTGTCAAGCCTTGTCACGCCTCACTGACTGACTTGACAGGTGACAACAATGCACCACATGTCAGAGTGTCACTCACTTGTCTACCTGTCAAGCTGTCACCTGTCAAGCTGACAGGTTGTCAAGCCTTGTCACGCCTCACTGACTGACTTGACAGGTGACAACAATGCACCACATGTCAGAGTGTCACTCACTTGTCTACCTGTCAAGCTGTCACCTGTCAAGCTGACAGGTTGTCAAGCCTTGTCACGCCTCACTGACTGACTTGACAGGTGACAACAATGCACCACATGTCAGAGTGTCACTCACTTGTCTACCTGTCAAGCTGTCACCTGTCAAGCTGACAGGTTGTCAAGCCTTGTCACGCCTCACTGACTGACTTGACAGGTGACAACAATGCACCACATGTCAGAGTGTCACTCACTTGTCTACCTGTCAAGCTGTCACCTGTCAAGCTGACAGGTTGTCAAGCCTTGTCACGCCTCACTGACTGACTTGACAGGTGACAACAATGCACCACATGTCAGAGTGTCACTCACTTGTCTACCTGTCAAGCTGTCACCTGTCAAGCTGACAGGTTGTCAAGCCTTGTCACGCCTCACTGACTGACTTGACAGGTGACAACAATGCACCACATGTCAGAGTGTCACTCACTTGTCTACCTGTCAAGCTGTCACCTGTCAAGCTGACAGGTTGTCAAGCCTTGTCACGCCTCACTGACTGACTTGACAGGTGACAACAATGCACCACATGTCAGAGTGTCACTCACTTGTCTACCTGTCAAGCTGTCACCTGTCAAGCTGACAGGTTGTCAAGCCTTGTCACGCCTCACTGACTGACTTGACAGGTGACAACAATGCACCACATGTCAGAGTGTCACTCACTTGTCTACCTGTCAAGCTGTCACCTGTCAAGCTGACAGGTTGTCAAGCCTTGTCACGCCTCACTGACTGACTTGACAGGTGACAACAATGCACCACATGTCAGAGTGTCACTCACTTGTCTACCTGTCAAGCTGTCACCTGTCAAGCTGACAGGTTGTCAAGCCTTGTCACGCCTCACTGACTGACTTGACAGGTGACAACAATGCACCACATGTCAGAGTGTCACTCACTTGTCTACCTGTCAAGCTGTCACCTGTCAAGCTGACAGGTTGTCAAGCCTTGTCACGCCTCACTGACTGACTTGACAGGTGACAACAATGCACCACATGTCAGAGTGTCACTCACTTGTCTACCTGTCAAGCTGTCACCTGTCAAGCTGACAGGTTGTCAAGCCTTGTCACGCCTCACTGACTGACTTGACAGGTGACAACAATGCACCACATGTCAGAGTGTCACTCACTTGTCTACCTGTCAAGCTGTCACCTGTCAAGCTGACAGGTTGTCAAGCCTTGTCACGCCTCACTGACTGACTTGACAGGTGACAACAATGCACCACATGTCAGAGTGTCACTCACTTGTCTACCTGTCAAGCTGTCACCTGTCAAGCTGACAGGTTGTCAAGCCTTGTCACGCCTCACTGACTGACTTGACAGGTGACAACAATGCACCACATGTCAGAGTGTCACTCACTTGTCTACCTGTCAAGCTGTCACCTGTCAAGCTGACAGGTTGTCAAGCCTTGTCACGCCTCACTGACTGACTTGACAGGTGACAACAATGCACCACATGTCAGAGTGTCACTCACTTGTCTACCTGTCAAGCTGTCACCTGTCAAGCTGACAGGTTGTCAAGCCTTGTCACGCCTCACTGACTGACTTGACAGGTGACAACAATGCACCACATGTCAGAGTGTCACTCACTTGTCTACCTGTCAAGCTGTCACCTGTCAAGCTGACAGGTTGTCAAGCCTTGTCACGCCTCACTGACTGACTTGACAGGTGACAACAATGCACCACATGTCAGAGTGTCACTCACTTGTCTACCTGTCAAGCTGTCACCTGTCAAGCTGACAGGTTGTCAAGCCTTGTCACGCCTCACTGACTGACTTGACAGGTGACAACAATGCACCACATGTCAGAGTGTCACTCACTTGTCTACCTGTCAAGCTGTCACCTGTCAAGCTGACAGGTTGTCAAGCCTTGTCACGCCTCACTGACTGACTTGACAGGTGACAACAATGCACCACATGTCAGAGTGTCACTCACTTGTCTACCTGTCAAGCTGTCACCTGTCAAGCTGACAGGTTGTCAAGCCTTGTCACGCCTCACTGACTGACTTGACAGGTGACAACAATGCACCACATGTCAGAGTGTCACTCACTTGTCTACCTGTCAAGCTGTCACCTGTCAAGCTGACAGGTTGTCAAGCCTTGTCACGCCTCACTGACTGACTTGACAGGTGACAACAATGCACCACATGTCAGAGTGTCACTCACTTGTCTACCTGTCAAGCTGTCACCTGTCAAGCTGACAGGTTGTCAAGCCTTGTCACGCCTCACTGACTGACTTGACAGGTGACAACAATGCACCACATGTCAGAGTGTCACTCACTTGTCTACCTGTCAAGCTGTCACCTGTCAAGCTGACAGGTTGTCAAGCCTTGTCACGCCTCACTGACTGACTTGACAGGTGACAACAATGCACCACATGTCAGAGTGTCACTCACTTGTCTACCTGTCAAGCTGTCACCTGTCAAGCTGACAGGTTGTCAAGCCTTGTCACGCCTCACTGACTGACTTGACAGGTGACAACAATGCACCACATGTCAGAGTGTCACTCACTTGTCTACCTGTCAAGCTGTCACCTGTCAAGCTGACAGGTTGTCAAGCCTTGTCACGCCTCACTGACTGACTTGACAGGTGACAACAATGCACCACATGTCAGAGTGTCACTCACTTGTCTACCTGTCAAGCTGTCACCTGTCAAGCTGACAGGTTGTCAAGCCTTGTCACGCCTCACTGACTGACTTGACAGGTGACAACAATGCACCACATGTCAGAGTGTCACTCACTTGTCTACCTGTCAAGCTGTCACCTGTCAAGCTGACAGGTTGTCAAGCCTTGTCACGCCTCACTGACTGACTTGACAGGTGACAACAATGCACCACATGTCAGAGTGTCACTCACTTGTCTACCTGTCAAGCTGTCACCTGTCAAGCTGACAGGTTGTCAAGCCTTGTCACGCCTCACTGACTGACTTGACAGGTGACAACAATGCACCACATGTCAGAGTGTCACTCACTTGTCTACCTGTCAAGCTGTCACCTGTCAAGCTGACAGGTTGTCAAGCCTTGTCACGCCTCACTGACTGACTTGACAGGTGACAACAATGCACCACATGTCAGAGTGTCACTCACTTGTCTACCTGTCAAGCTGTCACCTGTCAAGCTGACAGGTTGTCAAGCCTTGTCACGCCTCACTGACTGACTTGACAGGTGACAACAATGCACCACATGTCAGAGTGTCACTCACTTGTCTACCTGTCAAGCTGTCACCTGTCAAGCTGACAGGTTGTCAAGCCTTGTCACGCCTCACTGACTGACTTGACAGGTGACAACAATGCACCACATGTCAGAGTGTCACTCACTTGTCTACCTGTCAAGCTGTCACCTGTCAAGCTGACAGGTTGTCAAGCCTTGTCACGCCTCACTGACTGACTTGACAGGTGACAACAATGCACCACATGTCAGAGTGTCACTCACTTGTCTACCTGTCAAGCTGTCACCTGTCAAGCTGACAGGTTGTCAAGCCTTGTCACGCCTCACTGACTGACTTGACAGGTGACAACAATGCACCACATGTCAGAGTGTCACTCACTTGTCTACCTGTCAAGCTGTCACCTGTCAAGCTGACAGGTTGTCAAGCCTTGTCACGCCTCACTGACTGACTTGACAGGTGACAACAATGCACCACATGTCAGAGTGTCACTCACTTGTCTACCTGTCAAGCTGTCACCTGTCAAGCTGACAGGTTGTCAAGCCTTGTCACGCCTCACTGACTGACTTGACAGGTGACAACAATGCACCACATGTCAGAGTGTCACTCACTTGTCTACCTGTCAAGCTGTCACCTGTCAAGCTGACAGGTTGTCAAGCCTTGTCACGCCTCACTGACTGACTTGACAGGTGACAACAATGCACCACATGTCAGAGTGTCACTCACTTGTCTACCTGTCAAGCTGTCACCTGTCAAGCTGACAGGTTGTCAAGCCTTGTCACGCCTCACTGACTGACTTGACAGGTGACAACAATGCACCACATGTCAGAGTGTCACTCACTTGTCTACCTGTCAAGCTGTCACCTGTCAAGCTGACAGGTTGTCAAGCCTTGTCACGCCTCACTGACTGACTTGACAGGTGACAACAATGCACCACATGTCAGAGTGTCACTCACTTGTCTACCTGTCAAGCTGTCACCTGTCAAGCTGACAGGTTGTCAAGCCTTGTCACGCCTCACTGACTGACTTGACAGGTGACAACAATGCACCACATGTCAGAGTGTCACTCACTTGTCTACCTGTCAAGCTGTCACCTGTCAAGCTGACAGGTTGTCAAGCCTTGTCACGCCTCACTGACTGACTTGACAGGTGACAACAATGCACCACATGTCAGAGTGTCACTCACTTGTCTACCTGTCAAGCTGTCACCTGTCAAGCTGACAGGTTGTCAAGCCTTGTCACGCCTCACTGACTGACTTGACAGGTGACAACAATGCACCACATGTCAGAGTGTCACTCACTTGTCTACCTGTCAAGCTGTCACCTGTCAAGCTGACAGGTTGTCAAGCCTTGTCACGCCTCACTGACTGACTTGACAGGTGACAACAATGCACCACATGTCAGAGTGTCACTCACTTGTCTACCTGTCAAGCTGTCACCTGTCAAGCTGACAGGTTGTCAAGCCTTGTCACGCCTCACTGACTGACTTGACAGGTGACAACAATGCACCACATGTCAGAGTGTCACTCACTTGTCTACCTGTCAAGCTGTCACCTGTCAAGCTGACAGGTTGTCAAGCCTTGTCACGCCTCACTGACTGACTTGACAGGTGACAACAATGCACCACATGTCAGAGTGTCACTCACTTGTCTACCTGTCAAGCTGTCACCTGTCAAGCTGACAGGTTGTCAAGCCTTGTCACGCCTCACTGACTGACTTGACAGGTGACAACAATGCACCACATGTCAGAGTGTCACTCACTTGTCTACCTGTCAAGCTGTCACCTGTCAAGCTGACAGGTTGTCAAGCCTTGTCACGCCTCACTGACTGACTTGACAGGTGACAACAATGCACCACATGTCAGAGTGTCACTCACTTGTCTACCTGTCAAGCTGTCACCTGTCAAGCTGACAGGTTGTCAAGCCTTGTCACGCCTCACTGACTGACTTGACAGGTGACAACAATGCACCACATGTCAGAGTGTCACTCACTTGTCTACCTGTCAAGCTGTCACCTGTCAAGCTGACAGGTTGTCAAGCCTTGTCACGCCTCACTGACTGACTTGACAGGTGACAACAATGCACCACATGTCAGAGTGTCACTCACTTGTCTACCTGTCAAGCTGTCACCTGTCAAGCTGACAGGTTGTCAAGCCTTGTCACGCCTCACTGACTGACTTGACAGGTGACAACAATGCACCACATGTCAGAGTGTCACTCACTTGTCTACCTGTCAAGCTGTCACCTGTCAAGCTGACAGGTTGTCAAGCCTTGTCACGCCTCACTGACTGACTTGACAGGTGACAACAATGCACCACATGTCAGAGTGTCACTCACTTGTCTACCTGTCAAGCTGTCACCTGTCAAGCTGACAGGTTGTCAAGCCTTGTCACGCCTCACTGACTGACTTGACAGGTGACAACAATGCACCACATGTCAGAGTGTCACTCACTTGTCTACCTGTCAAGCTGTCACCTGTCAAGCTGACAGGTTGTCAAGCCTTGTCACGCCTCACTGACTGACTTGACAGGTGACAACAATGCACCACATGTCAGAGTGTCACTCACTTGTCTACCTGTCAAGCTGTCACCTGTCAAGCTGACAGGTTGTCAAGCCTTGTCACGCCTCACTGACTGACTTGACAGGTGACAACAATGCACCACATGTCAGAGTGTCACTCACTTGTCTACCTGTCAAGCTGTCACCTGTCAAGCTGACAGGTTGTCAAGCCTTGTCACGCCTCACTGACTGACTTGACAGGTGACAACAATGCACCACATGTCAGAGTGTCACTCACTTGTCTACCTGTCAAGCTGTCACCTGTCAAGCTGACAGGTTGTCAAGCCTTGTCACGCCTCACTGACTGACTTGACAGGTGACAACAATGCACCACATGTCAGAGTGTCACTCACTTGTCTACCTGTCAAGCTGTCACCTGTCAAGCTGACAGGTTGTCAAGCCTTGTCACGCCTCACTGACTGACTTGACAGGTGACAACAATGCACCACATGTCAGAGTGTCACTCACTTGTCTACCTGTCAAGCTGTCACCTGTCAAGCTGACAGGTTGTCAAGCCTTGTCACGCCTCACTGACTGACTTGACAGGTGACAACAATGCACCACATGTCAGAGTGTCACTCACTTGTCTACCTGTCAAGCTGTCACCTGTCAAGCTGACAGGTTGTCAAGCCTTGTCACGCCTCACTGACTGACTTGACAGGTGACAACAATGCACCACATGTCAGAGTGTCACTCACTTGTCTACCTGTCAAGCTGTCACCTGTCAAGCTGACAGGTTGTCAAGCCTTGTCACGCCTCACTGACTGACTTGACAGGTGACAACAATGCACCACATGTCAGAGTGTCACTCACTTGTCTACCTGTCAAGCTGTCACCTGTCAAGCTGACAGGTTGTCAAGCCTTGTCACGCCTCACTGACTGACTTGACAGGTGACAACAATGCACCACATGTCAGAGTGTCACTCACTTGTCTACCTGTCAAGCTGTCACCTGTCAAGCTGACAGGTTGTCAAGCCTTGTCACGCCTCACTGACTGACTTGACAGGTGACAACAATGCACCACATGTCAGAGTGTCACTCACTTGTCTACCTGTCAAGCTGTCACCTGTCAAGCTGACAGGTTGTCAAGCCTTGTCACGCCTCACTGACTGACTTGACAGGTGACAACAATGCACCACATGTCAGAGTGTCACTCACTTGTCTACCTGTCAAGCTGTCACCTGTCAAGCTGACAGGTTGTCAAGCCTTGTCACGCCTCACTGACTGACTTGACAGGTGACAACAATGCACCACATGTCAGAGTGTCACTCACTTGTCTACCTGTCAAGCTGTCACCTGTCAAGCTGACAGGTTGTCAAGCCTTGTCACGCCTCACTGACTGACTTGACAGGTGACAACAATGCACCACATGTCAGAGTGTCACTCACTTGTCTACCTGTCAAGCTGTCACCTGTCAAGCTGACAGGTTGTCAAGCCTTGTCACGCCTCACTGACTGACTTGACAGGTGACAACAATGCACCACATGTCAGAGTGTCACTCACTTGTCTACCTGTCAAGCTGTCACCTGTCAAGCTGACAGGTTGTCAAGCCTTGTCACGCCTCACTGACTGACTTGACAGGTGACAACAATGCACCACATGTCAGAGTGTCACTCACTTGTCTACCTGTCAAGCTGTCACCTGTCAAGCTGACAGGTTGTCAAGCCTTGTCACGCCTCACTGACTGACTTGACAGGTGACAACAATGCACCACATGTCAGAGTGTCACTCACTTGTCTACCTGTCAAGCTGTCACCTGTCAAGCTGACAGGTTGTCAAGCCTTGTCACGCCTCACTGACTGACTTGACAGGTGACAACAATGCACCACATGTCAGAGTGTCACTCACTTGTCTACCTGTCAAGCTGTCACCTGTCAAGCTGACAGGTTGTCAAGCCTTGTCACGCCTCACTGACTGACTTGACAGGTGACAACAATGCACCACATGTCAGAGTGTCACTCACTTGTCTACCTGTCAAGCTGTCACCTGTCAAGCTGACAGGTTGTCAAGCCTTGTCACGCCTCACTGACTGACTTGACAGGTGACAACAATGCACCACATGTCAGAGTGTCACTCACTTGTCTACCTGTCAAGCTGTCACCTGTCAAGCTGACAGGTTGTCAAGCCTTGTCACGCCTCACTGACTGACTTGACAGGTGACAACAATGCACCACATGTCAGAGTGTCACTCACTTGTCTACCTGTCAAGCTGTCACCTGTCAAGCTGACAGGTTGTCAAGCCTTGTCACGCCTCACTGACTGACTTGACAGGTGACAACAATGCACCACATGTCAGAGTGTCACTCACTTGTCTACCTGTCAAGCTGTCACCTGTCAAGCTGACAGGTTGTCAAGCCTTGTCACGCCTCACTGACTGACTTGACAGGTGACAACAATGCACCACATGTCAGAGTGTCACTCACTTGTCTACCTGTCAAGCTGTCACCTGTCAAGCTGACAGGTTGTCAAGCCTTGTCACGCCTCACTGACTGACTTGACAGGTGACAACAATGCACCACATGTCAGAGTGTCACTCACTTGTCTACCTGTCAAGCTGTCACCTGTCAAGCTGACAGGTTGTCAAGCCTTGTCACGCCTCACTGACTGACTTGACAGGTGACAACAATGCACCACATGTCAGAGTGTCACTCACTTGTCTACCTGTCAAGCTGTCACCTGTCAAGCTGACAGGTTGTCAAGCCTTGTCACGCCTCACTGACTGACTTGACAGGTGACAACAATGCACCACATGTCAGAGTGTCACTCACTTGTCTACCTGTCAAGCTGTCACCTGTCAAGCTGACAGGTTGTCAAGCCTTGTCACGCCTCACTGACTGACTTGACAGGTGACAACAATGCACCACATGTCAGAGTGTCACTCACTTGTCTACCTGTCAAGCTGTCACCTGTCAAGCTGACAGGTTGTCAAGCCTTGTCACGCCTCACTGACTGACTTGACAGGTGACAACAATGCACCACATGTCAGAGTGTCACTCACTTGTCTACCTGTCAAGCTGTCACCTGTCAAGCTGACAGGTTGTCAAGCCTTGTCACGCCTCACTGACTGACTTGACAGGTGACAACAATGCACCACATGTCAGAGTGTCACTCACTTGTCTACCTGTCAAGCTGTCACCTGTCAAGCTGACAGGTTGTCAAGCCTTGTCACGCCTCACTGACTGACTTGACAGGTGACAACAATGCACCACATGTCAGAGTGTCACTCACTTGTCTACCTGTCAAGCTGTCACCTGTCAAGCTGACAGGTTGTCAAGCCTTGTCACGCCTCACTGACTGACTTGACA
The DNA here is from genome assembly GCA_001923025.3 of Taenia multiceps. Classification (NCBI taxonomy): domain Eukaryota; kingdom Metazoa; phylum Platyhelminthes; class Cestoda; order Cyclophyllidea; family Taeniidae; genus Taenia; species Taenia multiceps. The sequence continues at coordinate 5,956 of MRSW03000109.1, read as the reverse complement.
GGTGACAACAATGCACCACATGTCAGAGTGTCACTCACTTGTCTACCTGTCAAGCTGTCACCTGTCAAGCTGACAGGTTGTCAAGCCTTGTCACGCCTCACTGACTGACTTGACAGGTGACAACAATGCACCACATGTCAGAGTGTCACTCACTTGTCTACCTGTCAAGCTGTCACCTGTCAAGCTGACAGGTTGTCAAGCCTTGTCACGCCTCACTGACTGACTTGACAGGTGACAACAATGCACCACATGTCAGAGTGTCACTCACTTGTCTACCTGTCAAGCTGTCACCTGTCAAGCTGACAGGTTGTCAAGCCTTGTCACGCCTCACTGACTGACTTGACAGGTGACAACAATGCACCACATGTCAGAGTGTCACTCACTTGTCTACCTGTCAAGCTGTCACCTGTCAAGCTGACAGGTTGTCAAGCCTTGTCACGCCTCACTGACTGACTTGACAGGTGACAACAATGCACCACATGTCAGAGTGTCACTCACTTGTCTACCTGTCAAGCTGTCACCTGTCAAGCTGACAGGTTGTCAAGCCTTGTCACGCCTCACTGACTGACTTGACAGGTGACAACAATGCACCACATGTCAGAGTGTCACTCACTTGTCTACCTGTCAAGCTGTCACCTGTCAAGCTGACAGGTTGTCAAGCCTTGTCACGCCTCACTGACTGACTTGACAGGTGACAACAATGCACCACATGTCAGAGTGTCACTCACTTGTCTACCTGTCAAGCTGTCACCTGTCAAGCTGACAGGTTGTCAAGCCTTGTCACGCCTCACTGACTGACTTGACAGGTGACAACAATGCACCACATGTCAGAGTGTCACTCACTTGTCTACCTGTCAAGCTGTCACCTGTCAAGCTGACAGGTTGTCAAGCCTTGTCACGCCTCACTGACTGACTTGACAGGTGACAACAATGCACCACATGTCAGAGTGTCACTCACTTGTCTACCTGTCAAGCTGTCACCTGTCAAGCTGACAGGTTGTCAAGCCTTGTCACGCCTCACTGACTGACTTGACAGGTGACAACAATGCACCACATGTCAGAGTGTCACTCACTTGTCTACCTGTCAAGCTGTCACCTGTCAAGCTGACAGGTTGTCAAGCCTTGTCACGCCTCACTGACTGACTTGACAGGTGACAACAATGCACCACATGTCAGAGTGTCACTCACTTGTCTACCTGTCAAGCTGTCACCTGTCAAGCTGACAGGTTGTCAAGCCTTGTCACGCCTCACTGACTGACTTGACAGGTGACAACAATGCACCACATGTCAGAGTGTCACTCACTTGTCTACCTGTCAAGCTGTCACCTGTCAAGCTGACAGGTTGTCAAGCCTTGTCACGCCTCACTGACTGACTTGACAGGTGACAACAATGCACCACATGTCAGAGTGTCACTCACTTGTCTACCTGTCAAGCTGTCACCTGTCAAGCTGACAGGTTGTCAAGCCTTGTCACGCCTCACTGACTGACTTGACAGGTGACAACAATGCACCACATGTCAGAGTGTCACTCACTTGTCTACCTGTCAAGCTGTCACCTGTCAAGCTGACAGGTTGTCAAGCCTTGTCACGCCTCACTGACTGACTTGACAGGTGACAACAATGCACCACATGTCAGAGTGTCACTCACTTGTCTACCTGTCAAGCTGTCACCTGTCAAGCTGACAGGTTGTCAAGCCTTGTCACGCCTCACTGACTGACTTGACAGGTGACAACAATGCACCACATGTCAGAGTGTCACTCACTTGTCTACCTGTCAAGCTGTCACCTGTCAAGCTGACAGGTTGTCAAGCCTTGTCACGCCTCACTGACTGACTTGACAGGTGACAACAATGCACCACATGTCAGAGTGTCACTCACTTGTCTACCTGTCAAGCTGTCACCTGTCAAGCTGACAGGTTGTCAAGCCTTGTCACGCCTCACTGACTGACTTGACAGGTGACAACAATGCACCACATGTCAGAGTGTCACTCACTTGTCTACCTGTCAAGCTGTCACCTGTCAAGCTGACAGGTTGTCAAGCCTTGTCACGCCTCACTGACTGACTTGACAGGTGACAACAATGCACCACATGTCAGAGTGTCACTCACTTGTCTACCTGTCAAGCTGTCACCTGTCAAGCTGACAGGTTGTCAAGCCTTGTCACGCCTCACTGACTGACTTGACAGGTGACAACAATGCACCACATGTCAGAGTGTCACTCACTTGTCTACCTGTCAAGCTGTCACCTGTCAAGCTGACAGGTTGTCAAGCCTTGTCACGCCTCACTGACTGACTTGACAGGTGACAACAATGCACCACATGTCAGAGTGTCACTCACTTGTCTACCTGTCAAGCTGTCACCTGTCAAGCTGACAGGTTGTCAAGCCTTGTCACGCCTCACTGACTGACTTGACAGGTGACAACAATGCACCACATGTCAGAGTGTCACTCACTTGTCTACCTGTCAAGCTGTCACCTGTCAAGCTGACAGGTTGTCAAGCCTTGTCACGCCTCACTGACTGACTTGACAGGTGACAACAATGCACCACATGTCAGAGTGTCACTCACTTGTCTACCTGTCAAGCTGTCACCTGTCAAGCTGACAGGTTGTCAAGCCTTGTCACGCCTCACTGACTGACTTGACAGGTGACAACAATGCACCACATGTCAGAGTGTCACTCACTTGTCTACCTGTCAAGCTGTCACCTGTCAAGCTGACAGGTTGTCAAGCCTTGTCACGCCTCACTGACTGACTTGACAGGTGACAACAATGCACCACATGTCAGAGTGTCACTCACTTGTCTACCTGTCAAGCTGTCACCTGTCAAGCTGACAGGTTGTCAAGCCTTGTCACGCCTCACTGACTGACTTGACAGGTGACAACAATGCACCACATGTCAGAGTGTCACTCACTTGTCTACCTGTCAAGCTGTCACCTGTCAAGCTGACAGGTTGTCAAGCCTTGTCACGCCTCACTGACTGACTTGACAGGTGACAACAATGCACCACATGTCAGAGTGTCACTCACTTGTCTACCTGTCAAGCTGTCACCTGTCAAGCTGACAGGTTGTCAAGCCTTGTCACGCCTCACTGACTGACTTGACAGGTGACAACAATGCACCACATGTCAGAGTGTCACTCACTTGTCTACCTGTCAAGCTGTCACCTGTCAAGCTGACAGGTTGTCAAGCCTTGTCACGCCTCACTGACTGACTTGACAGGTGACAACAATGCACCACATGTCAGAGTGTCACTCACTTGTCTACCTGTCAAGCTGTCACCTGTCAAGCTGACAGGTTGTCAAGCCTTGTCACGCCTCACTGACTGACTTGACAGGTGACAACAATGCACCACATGTCAGAGTGTCACTCACTTGTCTACCTGTCAAGCTGTCACCTGTCAAGCTGACAGGTTGTCAAGCCTTGTCACGCCTCACTGACTGACTTGACAGGTGACAACAATGCACCACATGTCAGAGTGTCACTCACTTGTCTACCTGTCAAGCTGTCACCTGTCAAGCTGACAGGTTGTCAAGCCTTGTCACGCCTCACTGACTGACTTGACAGGTGACAACAATGCACCACATGTCAGAGTGTCACTCACTTGTCTACCTGTCAAGCTGTCACCTGTCAAGCTGACAGGTTGTCAAGCCTTGTCACGCCTCACTGACTGACTTGACAGGTGACAACAATGCACCACATGTCAGAGTGTCACTCACTTGTCTACCTGTCAAGCTGTCACCTGTCAAGCTGACAGGTTGTCAAGCCTTGTCACGCCTCACTGACTGACTTGACAGGTGACAACAATGCACCACATGTCAGAGTGTCACTCACTTGTCTACCTGTCAAGCTGTCACCTGTCAAGCTGACAGGTTGTCAAGCCTTGTCACGCCTCACTGACTGACTTGACAGGTGACAACAATGCACCACATGTCAGAGTGTCACTCACTTGTCTACCTGTCAAGCTGTCACCTGTCAAGCTGACAGGTTGTCAAGCCTTGTCACGCCTCACTGACTGACTTGACAGGTGACAACAATGCACCACATGTCAGAGTGTCACTCACTTGTCTACCTGTCAAGCTGTCACCTGTCAAGCTGACAGGTTGTCAAGCCTTGTCACGCCTCACTGACTGACTTGACAGGTGACAACAATGCACCACATGTCAGAGTGTCACTCACTTGTCTACCTGTCAAGCTGTCACCTGTCAAGCTGACAGGTTGTCAAGCCTTGTCACGCCTCACTGACTGACTTGACAGGTGACAACAATGCACCACATGTCAGAGTGTCACTCACTTGTCTACCTGTCAAGCTGTCACCTGTCAAGCTGACAGGTTGTCAAGCCTTGTCACGCCTCACTGACTGACTTGACAGGTGACAACAATGCACCACATGTCAGAGTGTCACTCACTTGTCTACCTGTCAAGCTGTCACCTGTCAAGCTGACAGGTTGTCAAGCCTTGTCACGCCTCACTGACTGACTTGACAGGTGACAACAATGCACCACATGTCAGAGTGTCACTCACTTGTCTACCTGTCAAGCTGTCACCTGTCAAGCTGACAGGTTGTCAAGCCTTGTCGCACGCCTCACTGACTGACTTGACAGGTGACAACAATGCACCACATGTCAGAGTGTCACTCACTTGTCTACCTGTCAAGCTGTCACCTGTCAAGCTGACAGGTTGTCAAGCCTTGTCACGCCTCACTGACTGACTTGACAGGTGACAACAATGCACCACATGTCAGAGTGTCACTCACTTGTCTACCTGTCAAGCTGTCACCTGTCAAGCTGACAGGTTGTCAAGCCTTGTCACGCCTCACTGACTGACTTGACAGGTGACAACAATGCACCACATGTCAGAGTGTCACTCACTTGTCTACCTGTCAAGCTGTCACCTGTCAAGCTGACAGGTTGTCAAGCCTTGTCACGCCTCACTGACGGACTTGACAGGTGACAACAATGCACCACATGTCAGAGTGTCACTCACTTGTCTACCTGTCAAGCTGTCACCTGTCAAGCTGACAGGTTGTCAAGCCTTGTCACGCCTCACTGACTGACTTGACAGGTGACAACAATGCACCACATGTCAGAGTGTCACTCACTTGTCTACCTGTCAAGCTGTCACCTGTCAAGCTGACAGGTTGTCAAGCCTTGTCACGCCTCACTGACTGACTTGACAGGTGACAACAATGCACCACATGTCAGAGTGTCACTCACTTGTCTACCTGTCAAGCTGTCACCTGTCAAGCTGACAGGTTGTCAAGCCTTGTCACGCCTCACTGACTGACTTGACAGGTGACAACAATGCACCACATGTCAGAGTGTCACTCACTTGTCTACCTGTCAAGCTGTCACCTGTCAAGCTGACAGGTTGTCAAGCCTTGTCACGCCTCACTGACTGACTTGACAGGTGACAACAATGCACCACATGTCAGAGTGTCACTCACTTGTCTACCTGTCAAGCTGTCACCTGTCAAGCTGACAGGTTGTCAAGCCTTGTCACGCCTCACTGACTGACTTGACAGGTGACAACAATGCACCACATGTCAGAGTGTCACTCACTTGTCTACCTGTCAAGCTGTCACCTGTCAAGCTGACAGGTTGTCAAGCCTTGTCACGCCTCACTGACTGACTTGACAGGTGACAACAATGCACCACATGTCAGAGTGTCACTCACTTGTCTACCTGTCAAGCTGTCACCTGTCAAGCTGACAGGTTGTCAAGCCTTGTCACGCCTCACTGACTGACTTGACAGGTGACAACAATGCACACATGTCAGAGTGTCACTCATTGTCTACCTTCAAGCTGTCACCTGTCAAGCTGACAGGTTGTCAAGCCTTGTCACGTCACTGACTGACTTGACAGGTGACAACAATGCACCACATGTCAGAGAGTCACTCACTTGTCTACCTGTCAAGCTGTCACCTGTCAAGCTGACAGGTTGTCAAGCCTTGTCAC
>MRSW03000108.1:0-31841 GCA_001923025.3 Taenia multiceps | reverse complement strand
GCACCACATGTCAGAGTGTCACTCACTTGTCTACCTGTCAAGCTGTCACCTGTCAAGCTGACAGGTTGTCAAGCCTTGTCACGCCTCACTGACTGACTGACAGGTGACAACAATGCACACAGTCAGAGTGTCTCACTTGTCTACCTGTCAAGCTGTCACCTGTCAAGGCTGAAGGTTGTCAAGCCTTGTCACACCTCACTGACTGACTTGACAGGTGAAACAATGCACCACATGTCAGAGTGTCACTCACTTGTCTACCTGTCAAGCTGTCACCTGTCAAGCTGACAGGTTGTCAAGCCTTGTCACGCTACTGCTGACTTGACAGGTGACAACAATGAACACCACATGTCAGAGTGTCACTCACTTGTCTACTGTCAAGCTGTCACCTGTCAAGCTGACAGGTTGTCAGCCTTGTCACGCCTCACTGACTGACTTGACAGGTGACAACAATGCACCACATGTCAGAGTGTCACTCACTTGTCTACCTGTCAAGCTGTCACCTGTCAAGCTGACAGGTTGTCAAGCCTTGTCACGCCTCACTGACTGACTTGACAGGTGACAACAATGCACCACATGTCAGAGTGTCACTCACTTGTCTACTGTCAAAGCTGACAGGTTGTCAAGCCTTGTCACGCCTCACTGACTGACTTGACAGGTGACAACAATGCACCACATGTCAGAGTGTCACTCACTTGTCTACTGTCAAGCTGTCACCTGTCAAGCTGACAGGTTGTCAAGCCTTGTCACGCCTCACTGACTGACTTGACAGGTGACAACAATGCACCACATGTCAGAGTGTCACTCACTTGTCTACCTGTCAAGCTGTCACCTGTCAAGCTGACAGGTTGTCAAGCCTTGTCACGCCTCACTGACTGACTTGACAGGTGACAACAATGCACCACATGTCAGAGTGTCACTCACTTGTCTACCTGTCAAGCTGTCACCTGTCAAGTTGACAGGTTGTCAAGCCTTGTCACGCCTCACTGACTGACTTGACAGGTGACAACAATGCACCACATGTCAGAGTGTCACTCACTTGTCTACCTGTCAAGCTGTCACCTGTCAAGCTGACAGGTTGTCAAGCCTTGTCACGCCTCACTGACTGACTTGACAGGTGACAACAATGCACCACATGTCAGAGTGTCACTCACTTGTCTACCTGTCAAGCTGTCACCTGTCAAGCTGACAGGTTGTCAAGCCTTGTCACGCCTCACTGACTGACTTGACAGGTGACAACAATGCACCACATGTCAGAGTGTCACTCACTTGTCTACCTGTCAAGCTGTCACCTGTCAAGCTGACAGGTTGTCAAGCCTTGTCACACCTCACTGACTGACTTGACAGGTGACAACAATGCACCACATGTCAGAGTGTCACTCACTTGTCTACCTGTCAAGCTGTCACCTGTCAAGCTGACAGGTTGTCAAGCCTTGTCACCTCACTGACTGACTTGACAGGTGACAACAATGCACCACATGTCAGAGTGTCACTCACTTGTCTACCTGTCAAGCTGTCACCTGTCAAGCTGACAGGTTGTCAAGCCTTGTCACGCCTCACTGACTGACTTGACAGGTGACAACAATGCACCACATGTCAGAGTGTCACTCACTTGTCTACCTGTCAAGCTGTCACCTGTCAAGCTGACAGGTTGTCAAGCCTTGTCACGCTCACTGACTGACTTGACAGGTGACAACAATGCACCACATGTCAGAGTGTCACTCACTTGTCTACCTGTCAAGCTGTCACCTGTCAAGCTGACAGGTTGTCAAGCCTTGTCACGCCTCACTGACTGACTTGACAGGTGACAACAATGCACCACATGTCAGAGTGTCACTCACTTGTCTACCTGTCAAGCTGTCACCTGTCAAGCTGACAGGTTGTCAAGCCTTGTCACGCCTCACTGACTGACTTGACAGGTGACAACAATGCACCACATGTCAGAGTGTCACTCACTTGTCTACCTGTCAAGCTGTCAACAAGGTTGTCAAGCCTTGTCACGCTCACTGACTGACTTGACAGGTGACAACAATGCACCACATGTCAGAGTGTCACTCACTTGTCTACCTGTCAAGCTGTCACCTGTCAAGCTGACAGGTTGTCAAGCCTTGTCACGCCTCACTGATGACTTGACAGGTGACAACAATGCACCACATGTCAGAGTGTCACTCACTTGTCTACCTGTCAAGCTGTCACCTGTCAAGCTGACAGGTTGTCAAGCCTTGTCACGCCTCACTGACTGACTTGACAGGTGACAACAATGCACCACATGTCAGAGTGTCACTCACTTGTCTACCTGTCAAGCTGTCACCTGTCAAGCTGACAGGTTGTCAGCCTTGTCACGCCTCACTGACTGACTTGACAGGTGACAACAATGCACCACATGTCAGAGTGTCACTCACTGTCTACCTGTCAAGCTGTCACCTGTCAAGCTGACAGGTTGTCAAGCCTTGTCACGCCTCACTGACTGACTTGACAGGTGACAACAATGCACCACATGTCAGAGTGTCACTCACTTGTCTACCTGTCAAGCTGTCACCTGTCAAGCTGACAGGTTGTCAAGCCTTGTCACGCCTCACTGACTGACTTGACAGGTGACAACAATGCACCACATGTCAGAGTGTCACTCACTTGTCTACCTGTCAAGCTGTCACCTGTCAAGCTGACAGGTTGTCAAGCCTTGTCACGCCTCACTGACTGACTTGACAGGTGACAACAATGCACCACATGTCAGAGTGTCACTCACTTGTCTACCTGTCAAGCTGTCACCTGTCAAGCTGACAGGTTGTCAAGCCTTGTCACGCCTCACTGACTGACTTGACAGGTGACAACAATGCACCACATGTCAGAGTGTCACTCACTTGTCTACCTGTCAAGCTGTCACCTGTCAAGCTGACAGGTTGTCAAGCCTTGTCACGCCTCACTGACTGACTTGACAGGTGACAACAATGCACCACATGTCAGAGTGTCACTCACTTGTCTACCTGTCAAGCTGACAGTTGTCAAGCCTTGTCACGCCTCACTGACTGACTTGACAGGTGACAACAATGCACCACATGTCAGAGTGTCACTCACTTGTCTACCTGTCAAGCTGTCACCTGTCAAGCTGACAGGTTGTCAAGCCTTGTCACACCTCACTGACTGACTTGACAGGTGACAACAATGCACCACATGTCAGAGTGTCACTCACTTGTCTACCTGTCAAGCTGACAGGTTGTCAAGCCTTGTCACGCCTCACTGACTGACTTGACAGGTGACAACAATGCACCACATGTCAGAGTGTCACTCACTTGTCTACCTGTCAAGCTGTCACCTGTCAAGCTGACAGGTTGTCAAGCCTTGTCACGCCTCACTGACTGACTTGACAGGTGACAACAATGCACCACATGTCAGAGTGTCACTCACTTGTCTACCTGTCAAGCTGTCACCTGTCAAGCTGACAGGTTGTCAAGCCTTGTCACGCCTCACTGACTGACTTGACAGGTGACAACAATGCACCACATGTCAGAGTGTCACTCACTTGTCTACCTGTCAAGCTGTCACCTGTCAAGCTGACAGGTTGTCAAGCCTTGTCACGCCTCACTGACTGACTTGACAGGTGACAACAATGCACCACATGTCAGAGTGTCACTCACTTGTCTACCTGTCAAGCTGTCACCTGTCAAGCTGACAGGTTGTCAAGCCTTGTCACGCCTCACTGACTGACTTGACAGGTGACAACAATGCACCACATGTCAGAGTGTCACTCACTTGTCTACCTGTCAAGCTGTCACCTGTCAAGCTGACAGGTTGTCAAGCCTTGTCACGCCTCACTGACTGACTTGACAGGTGACAACAATGCACCACATGTCAGAGTGTCACTCACTTGTCTACCTGTCAAGCTGTCACCTGTCAAGCTGACAGGTTGTCAAGCCTTGTCACGCCTCACTGACTGACTTGACAGGTGACAACAATGCACCACATGTCAGAGTGTCACTCACTTGTCTACCTGTCAAGCTGTCACCTGTCAAGCTGACAGGTTGTCAAGCCTTGTCACGCCTCACTGACTGACTTGACAGGTGACAACAATGCACCACATGTCAGAGTGTCACTCACTTGTCTACCTGTCAAGCTGTCACCTGTCAAGCTGACAGGTTGTCAAGCCTTGTCACGCCTCACTGACTGACTTGACAGGTGACAACAATGCACCACATGTCAGAGTGTCACTCACTTGTCTACCTGTCAAGCTGTCACCTGTCAAGCTGACAGGTTGTCAAGCCTTGTCACGCCTCACTGACTGACTTGACAGGTGACAACAATGCACCACATGTCAGAGTGTCACTCACTTGTCTACCTGTCAAGCTGTCACCTGTCAAGCTGACAGGTTGTCAAGCCTTGTCACGCCTCACTGACTGACTTGACAGGTGACAACAATGCACCACATGTCAGAGTGTCACTCACTTGTCTACCTGTCAAGCTGTCACCTGTCAAGCTGACAGGTTGTCAAGCCTTGTCACGCCTCACTGACTGACTTGACAGGTGACAACAATGCACCACATGTCAGAGTGTCACTCACTTGTCTACCTGTCAAGCTGTCACCTGTCAAGCTGACAGGTTGTCAAGCCTTGTCACGCCTCACTGACTGACTTGACAGGTGACAACAATGCACCACATGTCAGAGTGTCACTCACTTGTCTACCTGTCAAGCTGTCACCTGTCAAGCTGACAGGTTGTCAAGCCTTGTCACGCCTCACTGACTGACTTGACAGGTGACAACAATGCACCACATGTCAGAGTGTCACTCACTTGTCTACCTGTCAAGCTGTCACCTGTCAAGCTGACAGGTTGTCAAGCCTTGTCACGCCTCACTGACTGACTTGACAGGTGACAACAATGCACCACATGTCAGAGTGTCACTCACTGTCTACCTGTCAAGCTGTCACCTGTCAAGCTGACAGGTTGTCAAGCCTTGTCACGCCTCACTGACTGACTTGACAGGTGACAACAATGCACCACATGTCAGAGTGTCACTCACTTGTCTACCTGTCAAGCTGTCACCTGTCAAGCTGACAGGTTGTCAAGCCTTGTCACGCCTCACTGACTGACTTGACAGGTGACAACAATGCACCACATGTCAGAGTGTCACTCACTTGTCTACCTGTCAAGCTGTCACCTGTCAAGCTGACAGGTTGTCAAGCCTTGTCACGCCTCACTGACTGACTTGACAGGTGACAACAATGCACCACATGTCAGAGTGTCACTCACTTGTCTACCTGTCAAGCTGTCACCTGTCAAGCTGACAGGTTGTCAAGCCTTGTCACGCCTCACTGACTGACTTGACAGGTGACAACAATGCACCACATGTCAGAGTGTCACTCACTTGTCTACCTGTCAAGCTGTCACCTGTCAAGCTGACAGGTTGTCAAGCCTTGTCACGCCTCACTGACTGACTTGACAGGTGACAACAATGCACCACATGTCAGAGTGTCACTCACTTGTCTACCTGTCAAGCTGTCACCTGTCAAGCTGACAGGTTGTCAAGCCTTGTCACGCCTCACTGACTGACTTGACAGGTGACAACAATGCACCACATGTCAGAGTGTCACTCACTTGTCTACCTGTCAAGCTGTCACCTGTCAAGCTGACAGGTTGTCAAGCCTTGTCACGCCTCACTGACTGACTTGACAGGTGACAACAATGCACCACATGTCAGAGTGTCACTCACTTGTCTACCTGTCAAGCTGTCACCTGTCAAGCTGACAGGTTGTCAAGCCTTGTCACGCCTCACTGACTGACTTGACAGGTGACAACAATGCACCACATGTCAGAGTGTCACTCACTTGTCTACCTGTCAAGCTGTCACCTGTCAAGCTGACAGGTTGTCAAGCCTTGTCACGCCTCACTGACTGACTTGACAGGTGACAACAATGCACCACATGTCAGAGTGTCACTCACTTGTCTACCTGTCAAGCTGTCACCTGTCAAGCTGACAGGTTGTCAAGCCTTGTCACGCCTCACTGACTGACTTGACAGGTGACAACAATGCACCACATGTCAGAGTGTCACTCACTTGTCTACCTGTCAAGCTGTCACCTGTCAAGCTGACAGGTTGTCAAGCCTTGTCACGCCTCACTGACTGACTTGACAGGTGACAACAATGCACCACATGTCAGAGTGTCACTCACTTGTCTACCTGTCAAGCTGTCACCTGTCAAGCTGACAGGTTGTCAAGCCTTGTCACGCCTCACTGACTGACTTGACAGGTGACAACAATGCACCACATGTCAGAGTGTCACTCACTTGTCTACTGTCAAGCTGTCACCTGTCAAGCTGACAGGTTGTCAAGCCTTGTCACGCCTCACTGACTGACTTGACAGGTGACAACAATGCACCACATGTCAGAGTGTCACTCACTTGTCTACCTGTCAAGCTGTCACCTGTCAAGCTGACAGGTTGTCAAGCCTTGTCACGCCTCACTGACTGACTTGACAGGTGACAACAATGCACCACATGTCAGAGTGTCACTCACTTGTCTACCTGTCAAGCTGTCACCTGTCAAGCTGACAGGTTGTCAAGCCTTGTCACGCCTCACTGACTGACTTGACAGGTGACAACAATGCACCACATGTCAGAGTGTCACTCACTTGTCTACCTGTCAAGCTGTCACCTGTCAAGCTGACAGGTTGTCAAGCCTTGTCACGCCTCACTGACTGACTTGACAGGTGACAACAATGCACCACATGTCAGAGTGTCACTCACTTGTCTACCTGTCAAGCTGTCACCTGTCAAGCTGACAGGTTGTCAAGCCTTGTCACGCCTCACTGACTGACTTGACAGGTGACAACAATGCACCACATGTCAGAGTGTCACTCACTTGTCTACCTGTCAAGCTGTCACCTGTCAAGCTGACAGGTTGTCAAGCCTTGTCACGCCTCACTGACTGACTTGACAGGTGACAACAATGCACCACATGTCAGAGTGTCACTCACTTGTCTACCTGTCAAGCTGTCACCTGTCAAGCTGACAGGTTGTCAAGCCTTGTCACGCCTCACTGACTGACTTGACAGGTGACAACAATGCACCACATGTCAGAGTGTCACTCACTTGTCTACCTGTCAAGCTGTCACCTGTCAAGCTGACAGGTTGTCAAGCCTTGTCACGCCTCACTGACTGACTTGACAGGTGACAACAATGCACCACATGTCAGAGTGTCACTCACTTGTCTACCTGTCAAGCTGTCACCTGTCAAGCTGACAGGTTGTCAAGCCTTGTCACGCCTCACTGACTGACTTGACAGGTGACAACAATGCACCACATGTCAGAGTGTCACTCATTGTCTACCTGTCAAGCTGTCACCTGTCAAGCTGACAGGTTGTCAAGCCTTGTCACGCCTCACTGACTGACTTGACAGGTGACAACAATGCACCACATGTCAGAGTGTCACTCACTTGTCTACCTGTCAAGCTGTCACCTGTCAAGCTGACAGGTTGTCAAGCCTTGTCACGCCTCACTGACTGACTTGACAGGTGACAACAATGCACCACATGTCAGAGTGTCACTCACTTGTCTACCTGTCAAGCTGTCACCTGTCAAGCTGACAGGTTGTCAAGCCTTGTCACGCCTCACTGACTGACTTGACAGGTGACAACAATGCACCACATGTCAGAGTGTCACTCACTTGTCTACCTGTCAAGCTGTCACCTGTCAAGCTGACAGGTTGTCAAGCCTTGTCACGCCTCACTGACTGACTTGACAGGTGACAACAATGCACCACATGTCAGAGTGTCACTCACTTGTCTACCTGTCAAGCTGTCACCTGTCAAGCTGACAGGTTGTCAAGCCTTGTCACGCCTCACTGACTGACTTGACAGGTGACAACAATGCACCACATGTCAGAGTGTCACTCACTTGTCTACCTGTCAAGCTGTCACCTGTCAAGCTGACAGGTTGTCAAGCCTTGTCACGCCTCACTGACTGACTTGACAGGTGACAACAATGCACCACATGTCAGAGTGTCACTCACTTGTCTACCTGTCAAGCTGTCACCTGTCAAGCTGACAGGTTGTCAAGCCTTGTCACGCCTCACTGACTGACTTGACAGGTGACAACAATGCACCACATGTCAGAGTGTCACTCACTTGTCTACCTGTCAAGCTGTCACCTGTCAAGCTGACAGGTTGTCAAGCCTTGTCACGCCTCACTGACTGACTTGACAGGTGACAACAATGCACCACATGTCAGAGTGTCACTCACTTGTCTACCTGTCAAGCTGTCACCTGTCAAGCTGACAGGTTGTCAAGCCTTGTCACGCCTCACTGACTGACTTGACAGGTGACAACAATGCACCACATGTCAGAGTGTCACTCACTTGTCTACCTGTCAAGCTGTCACCTGTCAAGCTGACAGGTTGTCAAGCCTTGTCACGCCTCACTGACTGACTTGACAGGTGACAACAATGCACCACATGTCAGAGTGTCACTCACTTGTCTACCTGTCAAGCTGTCACCTGTCAAGCTGACAGGTTGTCAAGCCTTGTCACGCCTCACTGACTGACTTGACAGGTGACAACAATGCACCACATGTCAGAGTGTCACTCACTTGTCTACCTGTCAAGCTGTCACCTGTCAAGCTGACAGGTTGTCAAGCCTTGTCACGCCTCACTGACTGACTTGACAGGTGACAACAATGCACCACATGTCAGAGTGTCACTCACTTGTCTACCTGTCAAGCTGTCACCTGTCAAGCTGACAGGTTGTCAAGCCTTGTCACGCCTCACTGACTGACTTGACAGGTGACAACAATGCACCACATGTCAGAGTGTCACTCACTTGTCTACCTGTCAAGCTGTCACCTGTCAAGCTGACAGGTTGTCAAGCCTTGTCACGCCTCACTGACTGACTTGACAGGTGACAACAATGCACCACATGTCAGAGTGTCACTCACTTGTCTACCTGTCAAGCTGTCACCTGTCAAGCTGACAGGTTGTCAAGCCTTGTCACGCCTCACTGACTGACTTGACAGGTGACAACAATGCACCACATGTCAGAGTGTCACTCACTTGTCTACCTGTCAAGCTGTCACCTGTCAAGCTGACAGGTTGTCAAGCCTTGTCACGCCTCACTGACTGACTTGACAGGTGACAACAATGCACACATGTCAGAGTGTCACTCACTTGTCTACCTGTCAAGCTGTCACCTGTCAAGCTGACAGGTTGTCAAGCCTTGTCACGCCTCACTGACTGACTTGACAGGTGACAACAATGCACCACATGTCAGAGTGTCACTCACTTGTCTACCTGTCAAGCTGTCACCTGTCAAGCTGACAGGTTGTCAAGCCTTGTCACGCCTCACTGACTGACTTGACAGGTGACAACAATGCACCACATGTCAGAGTGTCACTCACTTGTCTACCTGTCAAGCTGTCACCTGTCAAGCTGACAGGTTGTCAAGCCTTGTCACGCCTCACTGACTGACTTGACAGGTGACAACAATGCACCACATGTCAGAGTGTCACTCACTTGTCTACCTGTCAAGCTGTCACCTGTCAAGCTGACAGGTTGTCAAGCCTTGTCACGCCTCACTGACTGACTTGACAGGTGACAACAATGCACCACATGTCAGAGTGTCACTCACTTGTCTACCTGTCAAGCTGTCACCTGTCAAGCTGACAGGTTGTCAAGCCTTGTCACGCCTCACTGACTGACTTGACAGGTGACAACAATGCACCACATGTCAGAGTGTCACTCACTTGTCTACCTGTCAAGCTGTCACCTGTCAAGCTGACAGGTTGTCAAGCCTTGTCACGCCTCACTGACTGACTTGACAGGTGACAACAATGCACCACATGTCAGAGTGTCACTCACTTGTCTACCTGTCAAGCTGTCACCTGTCAAGCTGACAGGTTGTCAAGCCTTGTCACGCCTCACTGACTGACTTGACAGGTGACAACAATGCACCACATGTCAGAGTGTCACTCACTTGTCTACCTGTCAAGCTGTCACCTGTCAAGCTGACAGGTTGTCAAGCCTTGTCACGCCTCACTGACTGACTTGACAGGTGACAACAATGCACCACATGTCAGAGTGTCACTCACTTGTCTACCTGTCAAGCTGTCACCTGTCAAGCTGACAGGTTGTCAAGCCTTGTCACGCCTCACTGACTGACTTGACAGGTGACAACAATGCACCACATGTCAGAGTGTCACTCACTTGTCTACCTGTCAAGCTGACAGGTTGTCAAGCCTTGTCACGCCTCACTGACTGACTTGACAGGTGACAACAATGCACCACATGTCAGAGTGTCACTCACTTGTCTACCTGTCAAGCTGTCACCTGTCAAGCTGACAGGTTGTCAAGCCTTGTCACGCCTCACTGACTGACTTGACAGGTGACAACAATGCACCACATGTCAGAGTGTCACTCACTTGTCTACCTGTCAAGCTGTCACCTGTCAAGCTGACAGGTTGTCAAGCCTTGTCACGCCTCACTGACTGACTTGACAGGTGACAACAATGCACCACATGTCAGAGTGTCACTCACTTGTCTACCTGTCAAGCTGTCACCTGTCAAGCTGACAGGTTGTCAAGCCTTGTCACGCCTCACTGACTGACTTGACAGGTGACAACAATGCACCACATGTCAGAGTGTCACTCACTTGTCTACCTGTCAAGCTGTCACCTGTCAAGCTGACAGGTTGTCAAGCCTTGTCACGCCTCACTGACTGACTTGACAGGTGACAACAATGCACCACATGTCAGAGTGTCACTCACTTGTCTACCTGTCAAGCTGTCACCTGTCAAGCTGACAGGTTGTCAAGCCTTGTCACGCCTCACTGACTGACTTGACAGGTGACAACAATGCACCACATGTCAGAGTGTCACTCACTTGTCTACCTGTCAAGCTGTCACCTGTCAAGCTGACAGGTTGTCAAGCCTTGTCACGCCTCACTGACTGACTTGACAGGTGACAACAATGCACCACATGTCAGAGTGTCACTCACTTGTCTACCTGTCAAGCTGTCACCTGTCAAGCTGACAGGTTGTCAAGCCTTGTCACGCCTCACTGACTGACTTGACAGGTGACAACAATGCACCACATGTCAGAGTGTCACTCACTTGTCTACCTGTCAAGCTGTCACCTGTCAAGCTGACAGGTTGTCAAGCCTTGTCACGCCTCACTGACTGACTTGACAGGTGACAACAATGCACCACATGTCAGAGTGTCACTCACTTGTCTACCTGTCAAGCTGTCACCTGTCAAGCTGACAGGTTGTCAAGCCTTGTCACGCCTCACTGACTGACTTGACAGGTGACAACAATGCACCACATGTCAGAGTGTCACTCACTTGTCTACCTGTCAAGCTGTCACCTGTCAAGCTGACAGGTTGTCAAGCCTTGTCACGCCTCACTGACTGACTTGACAGGTGACAACAATGCACCACATGTCAGAGTGTCACTCACTTGTCTACCTGTCAAGCTGTCACCTGTCAAGCTGACAGGTTGTCAAGCCTTGTCACGCCTCACTGACTGACTTGACAGGTGACAACAATGCACCACATGTCAGAGTGTCACTCACTTGTCTACCTGTCAAGCTGTCACCTGTCAAGCTGACAGGTTGTCAAGCCTTGTCACGCCTCACTGACTGACTTGACAGGTGACAACAATGCACCACATGTCAGAGTGTCACTCACTTGTCTACCTGTCAAGCTGTCACCTGTCAAGCTGACAGGTTGTCAAGCCTTGTCACGCCTCACTGACTGACTTGACAGGTGACAACAATGCACCACATGTCAGAGTGTCACTCACTTGTCTACCTGTCAAGCTGTCACCTGTCAAGCTGACAGGTTGTCAAGCCTTGTCACGCCTCACTGACTGACTTGACAGGTGACAACAATGCACCACATGTCAGAGTGTCACTCACTTGTCTACCTGTCAAGCTGTCACCTGTCAAGCTGACAGGTTGTCAAGCCTTGTCACGCCTCACTGACTGACTTGACAGGTGACAACAATGCACCACATGTCAGAGTGTCACTCACTTGTCTACCTGTCAAGCTGTCACCTGTCAAGCTGACAGGTTGTCAAGCCTTGTCACGCCTCACTGACTGACTTGACAGGTGACAACAATGCACCACATGTCAGAGTGTCACTCACTTGTCTACCTGTCAAGCTGTCACCTGTCAAGCTGACAGGTTGTCAAGCCTTGTCACGCCTCACTGACTGACTTGACAGGTGACAACAATGCACCACATGTCAGAGTGTCACTCACTTGTCTACCTGTCAAGCTGTCACCTGTCAAGCTGACAGGTTGTCAAGCCTTGTCACGCCTCACTGACTGACTTGACAGGTGACAACAATGCACCACATGTCAGAGTGTCACTCACTTGTCTACCTGTCAAGCTGTCACCTGTCAAGCTGACAGGTTGTCAAGCCTTGTCACGCCTCACTGACTGACTTGACAGGTGACAACAATGCACCACATGTCAGAGTGTCACTCACTTGTCTACCTGTCAAGCTGTCACCTGTCAAGCTGACAGGTTGTCAAGCCTTGTCACGCCTCACTGACTGACTTGACAGGTGACAACAATGCACCACATGTCAGAGTGTCACTCACTTGTCTACCTGTCAAGCTGTCACCTGTCAAGCTGACAGGTTGTCAAGCCTTGTCACGCCTCACTGACTGACTTGACAGGTGACAACAATGCACCACATGTCAGAGTGTCACTCACTTGTCTACCTGTCAAGCTGTCACCTGTCAAGCTGACAGGTTGTCAAGCCTTGTCACGCCTCACTGACTGACTTGACAGGTGACAACAATGCACCACATGTCAGAGTGTCACTCACTTGTCTACCTGTCAAGCTGTCACCTGTCAAGCTGACAGGTTGTCAAGCCTTGTCACGCCTCACTGACTGACTTGACAGGTGACAACAATGCACCACATGTCAGAGTGTCACTCACTTGTCTACCTGTCAAGCTGTCACCTGTCAAGCTGACAGGTTGTCAAGCCTTGTCACGCCTCACTGACTGACTTGACAGGTGACAACAATGCACCACATGTCAGAGTGTCACTCACTTGTCTACCTGTCAAGCTGTCACCTGTCAAGCTGACAGGTTGTCAAGCCTTGTCACGCCTCACTGACTGACTTGACAGGTGACAACAATGCACCACATGTCAGAGTGTCACTCACTTGTCTACCTGTCAAGCTGTCACCTGTCAAGCTGACAGGTTGTCAAGCCTTGTCACGCCTCACTGACTGACTTGACAGGTGACAACAATGCACCACATGTCAGAGTGTCACTCACTTGTCTACCTGTCAAGCTGTCACCTGTCAAGCTGACAGGTTGTCAAGCCTTGTCACGCCTCACTGACTGACTTGACAGGTGACAACAATGCACCACATGTCAGAGTGTCACTCACTTGTCTACCTGTCAAGCTGTCACCTGTCAAGCTGACAGGTTGTCAAGCCTTGTCACGCCTCACTGACTGACTTGACAGGTGACAACAATGCACCACATGTCAGAGTGTCACTCACTTGTCTACCTGTCAAGCTGTCACCTGTCAAGCTGACAGGTTGTCAAGCCTTGTCACGCCTCACTGACTGACTTGACAGGTGACAACAATGCACCACATGTCAGAGTGTCACTCACTTGTCTACCTGTCAAGCTGTCACCTGTCAAGCTGACAGGTTGTCAAGCCTTGTCACGCCTCACTGACTGACTTGACAGGTGACAACAATGCACCACATGTCAGAGTGTCACTCACTTGTCTACCTGTCAAGCTGTCACCTGTCAAGCTGACAGGTTGTCAAGCCTTGTCACGCCTCACTGACTGACTTGACAGGTGACAACAATGCACCACATGTCAGAGTGTCACTCACTTGTCTACCTGTCAAGCTGTCACCTGTCAAGCTGACAGGTTGTCAAGCCTTGTCACGCCTCACTGACTGACTTGACAGGTGACAACAATGCACCACATGTCAGAGTGTCACTCACTTGTCTACCTGTCAAGCTGTCACCTGTCAAGCTGACAGGTTGTCAAGCCTTGTCACGCCTCACTGACTGACTTGACAGGTGACAACAATGCACCACATGTCAGAGTGTCACTCACTTGTCTACCTGTCAAGCTGTCACCTGTCAAGCTGACAGGTTGTCAAGCCTTGTCACGCCTCACTGACTGACTTGACAGGTGACAACAATGCACCACATGTCAGAGTGTCACTCACTTGTCTACCTGTCAAGCTGTCACCTGTCAAGCTGACAGGTTGTCAAGCCTTGTCACGCCTCACTGACTGACTTGACAGGTGACAACAATGCACCACATGTCAGAGTGTCACTCACTTGTCTACCTGTCAAGCTGTCACCTGTCAAGCTGACAGGTTGTCAAGCCTTGTCACGCCTCACTGACTGACTTGACAGGTGACAACAATGCACCACATGTCAGAGTGTCACTCACTTGTCTCTGTCTGTACCTGTCAAGCTGACAGGTTGTCAAGCCTTGTCACGCCTCACTGACTGACTTGACAGGTGACAACAATGCACCACATGTCAGAGTGTCACTCACTTGTCTACCTGTCAAGCTGTCACCTGTCAAGCTGACAGGTTGTCAAGCCTTGTCACGCCTCACTGACTGACTTGACAGGTGACAACAATGCACCACATGTCAGAGTGTCACTCACTTGTCTACCTGTCAAGCTGTCACCTGTCAAGCTGACAGGTTGTCAAGCCTTGTCACGCCTCACTGACTGACTTGACAGGTGACAACAATGCACCACATGTCAGAGTGTCACTCACTTGTCTACCTGTCAAGCTGTCACCTGTCAAGCTGACAGGTTGTCAAGCCTTGTCACGCCTCACTGACTGACTTGACAGGTGACAACAATGCACCACATGTCAGAGTGTCACTCACTTGTCTACCTGTCAAGCTGTCACCTGTCAAGCTGACAGGTTGTCAAGCCTTGTCACGCCTCACTGACTGACTTGACAGGTGACAACAATGCACCACATGTCAGAGTGTCACTCACTTGTCTACCTGTCAAGCTGTCACCTGTCAAGCTGACAGGTTGTCAAGCCTTGTCACGCCTCACTGACTGACTTGACAGGTGACAACAATGCACCACATGTCAGAGTGTCACTCACTTGTCTACCTGTCAAGCTGTCACCTGTCAAGCTGACAGGTTGTCAAGCCTTGTCACGCCTCACTGACTGACTTGACAGGTGACAACAATGCACCACATGTCAGAGTGTCACTCACTTGTCTACCTGTCAAGCTGTCACCTGTCAAGCTGACAGGTTGTCAAGCCTTGTCACGCCTCACTGACTGACTTGACAGGTGACAACAATGCACCACATGTCAGAGTGTCACTCACTTGTCTACCTGTCAAGCTGTCACCTGTCAAGCTGACAGGTTGTCAAGCCTTGTCACGCCTCACTGACTGACTTGACAGGTGACAACAATGCACCACATGTCAGAGTGTCACTCACTTGTCTACCTGTCAAGCTGTCACCTGTCAAGCTGACAGGTTGTCAAGCCTTGTCACGCCTCACTGACTGACTTGACAGGTGACAACAATGCACCACATGTCAGAGTGTCACTCACTTGTCTACCTGTCAAGCTGTCACCTGTCAAGCTGACAGGTTGTCAAGCCTTGTCACGCCTCACTGACTGACTTGACAGGTGACAACAATGCACCACATGTCAGAGTGTCACTCACTTGTCTACCTGTCAAGCTGTCACCTGTCAAGCTGACAGGTTGTCAAGCCTTGTCACGCCTCACTGACTGACTTGACAGGTGACAACAATGCACCACATGTCAGAGTGTCACTCACTTGTCTACCTGTCAAGCTGTCACCTGTCAAGCTGACAGGTTGTCAAGCCTTGTCACGCCTCACTGACTGACTTGACAGGTGACAACAATGCACCACATGTCAGAGTGTCACTCACTTGTCTACCTGTCAAGCTGTCACCTGTCAAGCTGACAGGTTGTCAAGCCTTGTCACGCCTCACTGACTGACTTGACAGGTGACAACAATGCACCACATGTCAGAGTGTCACTCACTTGTCTACCTGTCAAGCTGTCACCTGTCAAGCTGACAGGTTGTCAAGCCTTGTCACGCCTCACTGACTGACTTGACAGGTGACAACAATGCACCACATGTCAGAGTGTCACTCACTTGTCTACCTGTCAAGCTGTCACCTGTCAAGCTGACAGGTTGTCAAGCCTTGTCACGCCTCACTGACTGACTTGACAGGTGACAACAATGCACCACATGTCAGAGTGTCACTCACTTGTCTACCTGTCAAGCTGTCACCTGTCAAGCTGACAGGTTGTCAAGCCTTGTCACGCCTCACTGACTGACTTGACAGGTGACAACAATGCACCACATGTCAGAGTGTCACTCACTTGTCTACCTGTCAAGCTGTCACCTGTCAAGCTGACAGGTTGTCAAGCCTTGTCACGCCTCACTGACTGACTTGACAGGTGACAACAATGCACCACATGTCAGAGTGTCACTCACTTGTCTACCTGTCAAGCTGTCACCTGTCAAGCTGACAGGTTGTCAAGCCTTGTCACGCCTCACTGACTGACTTGACAGGTGACAACAATGCACCACATGTCAGAGTGTCACTCACTTGTCTACCTGTCAAGCTGTCACCTGTCAAGCTGACAGGTTGTCAAGCCTTGTCACGCCTCACTGACTGACTTGACAGGTGACAACAATGCACCACATGTCAGAGTGTCACTCACTTGTCTACCTGTCAAGCTGTCACCTGTCAAGCTGACAGGTTGTCAAGCCTTGTCACGCCTCACTGACTGACTTGACAGGTGACAACAATGCACCACATGTCAGAGTGTCACTCACTTGTCTACCTGTCAAGCTGTCACCTGTCAAGCTGACAGGTTGTCAAGCCTTGTCACGCCTCACTGACTGACTTGACAGGTGACAACAATGCACCACATGTCAGAGTGTCACTCACTTGTCTACCTGTCAAGCTGTCACCTGTCAAGCTGACAGGTTGTCAAGCCTTGTCACGCCTCACTGACTGACTTGACAGGTGACAACAATGCACCACATGTCAGAGTGTCACTCACTTGTCTACCTGTCAAGCTGTCACCTGTCAAGCTGACAGGTTGTCAAGCCTTGTCACGCCTCACTGACTGACTTGACAGGTGACAACAATGCACCACATGTCAGAGTGTCACTCACTTGTCTACCTGTCAAGCTGTCACCTGTCAAGCTGACAGGTTGTCAAGCCTTGTCACGCCTCACTGACTGACTTGACAGGTGACAACAATGCACCACATGTCAGAGTGTCACTCACTTGTCTACCTGTCAAGCTGTCACCTGTCAAGCTGACAGGTTGTCAAGCCTTGTCACGCCTCACTGACTGACTTGACAGGTGACAACAATGCACCACATGTCAGAGTGTCACTCACTTGTCTACTGTCAAGCTGTCACCTGTCAAGCTGACAGGTTGTCAAGCCTTGTCACGCCTCACTGACTGACTTGACAGGTGACAACAATGCACCACATGTCAGAGTGTCACTCACTTGTCTACCTGTCAAGCTGTCACCTGTCAAGCTGACAGGTTGTCAAGCCTTGTCACGCCTCACTGACTGACTTGACAGGTGACAACAATGCACCACATGTCAGAGTGTCACTCACTTGTCTACCTGTCAAGCTGTCACCTGTCAAGCTGACAGGTTGTCAAGCCTTGTCACGCCTCACTGACTGACTTGACAGGTGACAACAATGCACCACATGTCAGAGTGTCACTCACTTGTCTACCTGTCAAGCTGTCACCTGTCAAGCTGACAGGTTGTCAAGCCTTGTCACGCCTCACTGACTGACTTGACAGGTGACAACAATGCACCACATGTCAGAGTGTCACTCACTTGTCTACCTGTCAAGCTGTCACCTGTCAAGCTGACAGGTTGTCAAGCCTTGTCACGCCTCACTGACTGACTTGACAGGTGACAACAATGCACCACATGTCAGAGTGTCACTCACTTGTCTACCTGTCAAGCTGTCACCTGTCAAGCTGACAGGTTGTCAAGCCTTGTCACGCCTCACTGACTGACTTGACAGGTGACAACAATGCACCACATGTCAGAGTGTCACTCACTTGTCTACCTGTCAAGCTGTCACCTGTCAAGCTGACAGGTTGTCAAGCCTTGTCACGCCTCACTGACTGACTTGACAGGTGACAACAATGCACCACATGTCAGAGTGTCACTCACTTGTCTACCTGTCAAGCTGTCACCTGTCAAGCTGACAGGTTGTCAAGCCTTGTCACGCCTCACTGACTGACTTGACAGGTGACAACAATGCACCACATGTCAGAGTGTCACTCACTTGTCTACCTGTCAAGCTGTCACCTGTCAAGCTGACAGGTTGTCAAGCCTTGTCACGCCTCACTGACTGACTTGACAGGTGACAACAATGCACCACATGTCAGAGTGTCACTCACTTGTCTACCTGTCAAGCTGTCACCTGTCAAGCTGACAGGTTGTCAAGCCTTGTCACGCCTCACTGACTGACTTGACAGGTGACAACAATGCACCACATGTCAGAGTGTCACTCACTTGTCTACCTGTCAAGCTGTCACCTGTCAAGCTGACAGGTTGTCAAGCCTTGTCACGCCTCACTGACTGACTTGACAGGTGACAACAATGCACCACATGTCAGAGTGTCACTCACTTGTCTACCTGTCAAGCTGTCACCTGTCAAGCTGACAGGTTGTCAAGCCTTGTCACGCCTCACTGACTTGACAGGTGACAACAATGCACCACATGTCAGAGTGTCACTCACTTGTCTACCTGTCAAGCTGTCACCTGTCAAGCTGACAGGTTGTCAAGCCTTGTCACGCCTCACTGACTGACTTGACAGGTGACAACAATGCACCACATGTCAGAGTGTCACTCACTTGCTGTCACCTGTCAAGCTGACAGGTTGTCAAGCCTTGTCACGCCTCACTGACTGACTTGACAGGTGACAACAATGCACCACATGTCAGAGTGTCACTCACTTGTCTACCTGTCAAGCTGTCACCTGTCAAGCTGACAGGTTGTCAAGCCTTGTCACGCCTCACTGACTGACTTGACAGGTGACAACAATGCACCACATGTCAGAGTGTCACTCACTTGTCTACCTGTCAAGCTGTCACCTGTCAAGCTGACAGGTTGTCAAGCCTTGTCACGCCTCACTGACTGACTTGACAGGTGACAACAATGCACCACATGTCAGAGTGTCACTCACTTGTCTACCTGTCAAGCTGTCACCTGTCAAGCTGACAGGTTGTCAAGCCTTGTCACGCCTCACTGACTGACTTGACAGGTGACAACAATGCACCACATGTCAGAGTGTCACTCACTTGTCTACCTGTCAAGCTGTCACCTGTCAAGCTGACAGGTTGTCAAGCCTTGTCACGCCTCACTGACTGACTTGACAGGTGACAACAATGCACCACATGTCAGAGTGTCACTCACTTGTCTACCTGTCAAGCTGTCACCTGTCAAGCTGACAGGTTGTCAAGCCTTGTCACGCCTCACTGACTGACTTGACAGGTGACAACAATGCACCACATGTCAGAGTGTCACTCACTTGTCTACCTGTCAAGCTGTCACCTGTCAAGCTGACAGGTTGTCAAGCCTTGTCACGCCTCACTGACTGACTTGACAGGTGACAACAATGCACCACATGTCAGAGTGTCACTCACTTGTCTACCTGTCAAGCTGTCACCTGTCAAGCTGACAGGTTGTCAAGCCTTGTCACGCCTCACTGACTGACTTGACAGGTGACAACAATGCACCACATGTCAGAGTGTCACTCACTTGTCTACCTGTCAAGCTGTCACCTGTCAAGCTGACAGGTTGTCAAGCCTTGTCACGCCTCACTGACTGACTTGACAGGTGACAACAATGCACCACATGTCAGAGTGTCACTCACTTGTCTACCTGTCAAGCTGTCACCTGTCAAGCTGACAGGTTGTCAAGCCTTGTCACGCCTCACTGACTGACTTGACAGGTGACAACAATGCACCACATGTCAGAGTGTCACTCACTTGTCTACCTGTCAAGCTGTCACCTGTCAAGCTGACAGGTTGTCAAGCCTTGTCACGCCTCACTGACTGACTTGACAGGTGACAACAATGCACCACATGTCAGAGTGTCACTCACTTGTCTACCTGTCAAGCTGTCACCTGTCAAGCTGACAGGTTGTCAAGCCTTGTCACGCCTCACTGACTGACTTGACAGGTGACAACAATGCACCACATGTCAGAGTGTCACTCACTTGTCTACCTGTCAAGCTGTCACCTGTCAAGCTGACAGGTTGTCAAGCCTTGTCACGCCTCACTGACTGACTTGACAGGTGACAACAATGCACCACATGTCAGAGTGTCACTCACTTGTCTACCTGTCAAGCTGTCACCTGTCAAGCTGACAGGTTGTCAAGCCTTGTCACGCCTCACTGACTGACTTGACAGGTGACAACAATGCACCACATGTCAGAGTGTCACTCACTTGTCTACCTGTCAAGCTGTCACCTGTCAAGCTGACAGGTTGTCAAGCCTTGTCACGCCTCACTGACTGACTTGACAGGTGACAACAATGCACCACATGTCAGAGTGTCACTCACTTGTCTACCTGTCAAGCTGTCACCTGTCAAGCTGACAGGTTGTCAAGCCTTGTCACGCCTCACTGACTGACTTGACAGGTGACAACAATGCACCACATGTCAGAGTGTCACTCACTTGTCTACCTGTCAAGCTGTCACCTGTCAAGCTGACAGGTTGTCAAGCCTTGTCACGCCTCACTGACTGACTTGACAGGTGACAACAATGCACCACATGTCAGAGTGTCACTCACTTGTCTACCTGTCAAGCTGTCACCTGTCAAGCTGACAGGTTGTCAAGCCTTGTCACGCCTCACTGACTGACTTGACAGGTGACAACAATGCACCACATGTCAGAGTGTCACTCACTTGTCTACCTGTCAAGCTGTCACCTGTCAAGCTGACAGGTTGTCAAGCCTTGTCACGCCTCACTGACTGACTTGACAGGTGACAACAATGCACCACATGTCAGAGTGTCACTCACTTGTCTACCTGTCAAGCTGTCACCTGTCAAGCTGACAGGTTGTCAAGCCTTGTCACGCCTCACTGACTGACTTGACAGGTGACAACAATGCACCACATGTCAGAGTGTCACTCACTTGTCTACCTGTCAAGCTGTCACCTGTCAAGCTGACAGGTTGTCAAGCCTTGTCACGCCTCACTGACTGACTTGACAGGTGACAACAATGCACCACATGTCAGAGTGTCACTCACTTGTCTACCTGTCAAGCTGTCACCTGTCAAGCTGACAGGTTGTCAAGCCTTGTCACGCCTCACTGACTGACTTGACAGGTGACAACAATGCACCACATGTCAGAGTGTCACTCACTTGTCTACCTGTCAAGCTGTCACCTGTCAAGCTGACAGGTTGTCAAGCCTTGTCACGCCTCACTGACTGACTTGACAGGTGACAACAATGCACCACATGTCAGAGTGTCACTCACTTGTCTACCTGTCAAGCTGTCACCTGTCAAGCTGACAGGTTGTCAAGCCTTGTCACGCCTCACTGACTGACTTGACAGGTGACAACAATGCACCACATGTCAGAGTGTCACTCACTTGTCTACCTGTCAAGCTGTCACCTGTCAAGCTGACAGGTTGTCAAGCCTTGTCACGCCTCACTGACTGACTTGACAGGTGACAACAATGCACCACATGTCAGAGTGTCACTCACTTGTCTACCTGTCAAGCTGTCACCTGTCAAGCTGACAGGTTGTCAAGCCTTGTCACGCCTCACTGACTGACTTGACAGGTGACAACAATGCACCACATGTCAGAGTGTCACTCACTTGTCTACCTGTCAAGCTGTCACCTGTCAAGCTGACAGGTTGTCAAGCCTTGTCACGCCTCACTGACTGACTTGACAGGTGACAACAATGCACCACATGTCAGAGTGTCACTCACTTGTCTACCTGTCAAGCTGTCACCTGTCAAGCTGACAGGTTGTCAAGCCTTGTCACGCCTCACTGACTGACTTGACAGGTGACAACAATGCACCACATGTCAGAGTGTCACTCACTTGTCTACCTGTCAAGCTGTCACCTGTCAAGCTGACAGGTTGTCAAGCCTTGTCACGCCTCACTGACTGACTTGACAGGTGACAACAATGCACCACATGTCAGAGTGTCACTCACTTGTCTACCTGTCAAGCTGTCACCTGTCAAGCTGACAGGTTGTCAAGCCTTGTCACGCCTCACTGACTGACTTGACAGGTGACAACAATGCACCACATGTCAGAGTGTCACTCACTTGTCTACTGTCAAGCTGTCACCTGTCAAGCTGACAGGTTGTCAAGCCTTGTCACGCCTCACTGACTGACTTGACAGGTGACAACAATGCACCACATGTCAGAGTGTCACTCACTTGTCTACCTGTCAAGCTGTCACCTGTCAAGCTGACAGGTTGTCAAGCCTTGTCACGCCTCACTGACTGACTTGACAGGTGACAACAATGCACCACATGTCAGAGTGTCACTCACTTGTCTACCTGTCAAGCTGTCACCTGTCAAGCTGACAGGTTGTCAAGCCTTGTCACGCCTCACTGACTGACTTGACAGGTGACAACAATGCACCACATGTCAGAGTGTCACTCACTTGTCTACCTGTCAAGCTGTCACCTGTCAAGCTGACAGGTTGTCAAGCCTTGTCACGCCTCACTGACTGACTTGACAGGTGACAACAATGCACCACATGTCAGAGTGTCACTCACTTGTCTACCTGTCAAGCTGTCACCTGTCAAGCTGACAGGTTGTCAAGCCTTGTCACGCCTCACTGACTGACTTGACAGGTGACAACAATGCACCACATGTCAGAGTGTCACTCACTTGTCTACCTGTCAAGCTGTCACCTGTCAAGCTGACAGGTTGTCAAGCCTTGTCACGCCTCACTGACTGACTTGACAGGTGACAACAATGCACCACATGTCAGAGTGTCACTCACTTGTCTACCTGTCAAGCTGTCACCTGTCAAGCTGACAGGTTGTCAAGCCTTGTCACGCCTCACTGACTGACTTGACAGGTGACAACAATGCACCACATGTCAGAGTGTCACTCACTTGTCTACCTGTCAAGCTGTCACCTGTCAAGCTGACAGGTTGTCAAGCCTTGTCACGCCTCACTGACTGACTTGACAGGTGACAACAATGCACCACATGTCAGAGTGTCACTCACTTGTCTACCTGTCAAGCTGTCACCTGTCAAGCTGACAGGTTGTCAAGCCTTGTCACGCCTCACTGACTGACTTGACAGGTGACAACAATGCACCACATGTCAGAGTGTCACTCACTTGTCTACCTGTCAAGCTGTCACCTGTCAAGCTGACAGGTTGTCAAGCCTTGTCACGCCTCACTGACTGACTTGACAGGTGACAACAATGCACCACATGTCAGAGTGTCACTCACTTGTCTACCTGTCAAGCTGTCACCTGTCAAGCTGACAGGTTGTCAAGCCTTGTCACGCCTCACTGACTGACTTGACAGGTGACAACAATGCACCACATGTCAGAGTGTCACTCACTTGTCTACCTGTCAAGCTGTCACCTGTCAAGCTGACAGGTTGTCAAGCCTTGTCACGCCTCACTGACTGACTTGACAGGTGACAACAATGCACCACATGTCAGAGTGTCACTCACTTGTCTACCTGTCAAGCTGTCACCTGTCAAGCTGACAGGTTGTCAAGCCTTGTCACGCCTCACTGACTGACTTGACAGGTGACAACAATGCACCACATGTCAGAGTGTCACTCACTTGTCTACCTGTCAAGCTGTCACCTGTCAAGCTGACAGGTTGTCAAGCCTTGTCACGCCTCACTGACTGACTTGACAGGTGACAACAATGCACCACATGTCAGAGTGTCACTCACTTGTCTACCTGTCAAGCTGTCACCTGTCAAGCTGACAGGTTGTCAAGCCTTGTCACGCCTCACTGACTGACTTGACAGGTGACAACAATGCACCACATGTCAGAGTGTCACTCACTTGTCTACCTGTCAAGCTGTCACCTGTCAAGCTGACAGGTTGTCAAGCCTTGTCACGCCTCACTGACTGACTTGACAGGTGACAACAATGCACCACATGTCAGAGTGTCACTCACTTGTCTACCTGTCAAGCTGTCACCTGTCAAGCTGACAGGTTGTCAAGCCTTGTCACGCCTCACTGACTGACTTGACAGGTGACAACAATGCACCACATGTCAGAGTGTCACTCACTTGTCTACCTGTCAAGCTGTCACCTGTCAAGCTGACAGGTTGTCAAGCCTTGTCACGCCTCACTGACTGACTTGACAGGTGACAACAATGCACCACATGTCAGAGTGTCACTCACTTGTCTACCTGTCAAGCTGTCACCTGTCAAGCTGACAGGTTGTCAAGCCTTGTCACGCCTCACTGACTGACTTGACAGGTGACAACAATGCACCACATGTCAGAGTGTCACTCACTTGTCTACCTGTCAAGCTGTCACCTGTCAAGCTGACAGGTTGTCAAGCCTTGTCACGCCTCACTGACTGACTTGACAGGTGACAACAATGCACCACATGTCAGAGTGTCACTCACTTGTCTACCTGTCAAGCTGTCACCTGTCAAGCTGACAGGTTGTCAAGCCTTGTCACGCCTCACTGACTGACTTGACAGGTGACAACAATGCACCACATGTCAGAGTGTCACTCACTTGTCTACTGTCAAGCTGTCACCTGTCAAGCTGACAGGTTGTCAAGCCTTGTCACGCCTCACTGACTGACTTGACAGGTGACAACAATGCACCACATGTCAGAGTGTCACTCACTTGTCTACCTGTCAAGCTGTCACCTGTCAAGCTGACAGGTTGTCAAGCCTTGTCACGCCTCACTGACTGACTTGACAGGTGACAACAATGCACCACATGTCAGAGTGTCACTCACTTGTCTACCTGTCAAGCTGTCACCTGTCAAGCTGACAGGTTGTCAAGCCTTGTCACGCCTCACTGACTGACTTGACAGGTGACAACAATGCACCACATGTCAGAGTGTCACTCACTTGTCTACCTGTCAAGCTGTCACCTGTCAAGCTGACAGGTTGTCAAGCCTTGTCACGCCTCACTGACTGACTTGACAGGTGACAACAATGCACCACATGTCAGAGTGTCACTCACTTGTCTACCTGTCAAGCTGTCACCTGTCAAGCTGACAGGTTGTCAAGCCTTGTCACGCCTCACTGACTGACTTGACAGGTGACAACAATGCACCACATGTCAGAGTGTCACTCACTTGTCTACCTGTCAAGCTGTCACCTGTCAAGCTGACAGGTTGTCAAGCCTTGTCACGCCTCACTGACTGACTTGACAGGTGACAACAATGCACCACATGTCAGAGTGTCACTCACTTGTCTACCTGTCAAGCTGTCACCTGTCAAGCTGACAGGTTGTCAAGCCTTGTCACGCCTCACTGACTGACTTGACAGGTGACAACAATGCACCACATGTCAGAGTGTCACTCACTTGTCTACCTGTCAAGCTGTCACCTGTCAAGCTGACAGGTTGTCAAGCCTTGTCACGCCTCACTGACTGACTTGACAGGTGACAACAATGCACCACATGTCAGAGTGTCACTCACTGTCTGTCACCTGTCAAGCTGACAGGTTGTCAAGCCTTGTCACGCCTCACTGACTGACTTGACAGGTGACAACAATGCACCACATGTCAGAGTGTCACTCACTTGTCTACCTGTCAAGCTGTCACCTGTCAAGCTGACAGGTTGTCAAGCCTTGTCACGCCTCACTGACTGACTTGACAGGTGACAACAATGCACCACATGTCAGAGTGTCACTCACTTGTCTACCTGTCAAGCTGTCACCTGTCAAGCTGACAGGTTGTCAAGCCTTGTCACGCCTCACTGACTGACTTGACAGGTGACAACAATGCACCACATGTCAGAGTGTCACTCACTTGTCTACTGTCAAGCTGTCACCTGTCAAGCTGACAGGTTGTCAAGCCTTGTCACGCCTCACTGACTGACTTGACAGGTGACAACAATGCACCACATGTCAGAGTGTCACTCACTTGTCTACCTGTCAAGCTGTCACCTGTCAAGCTGACAGGTTGTCAAGCCTTGTCACGCCTCACTGACTGACTTGACAGGTGACAACAATGCACCACATGTCAGAGTGTCACTCACTTGTCTACCTGTCAAGCTGTCACCTGTCAAGCTGACAGGTTGTCAAGCCTTGTCACGCCTCACTGACTGACTTGACAGGTGACAACAATGCACCACATGTCAGAGTGTCACTCACTTGTCTACCTGTCAAGCTGTCACCTGTCAAGCTGACAGGTTGTCAAGCCTTGTCACGCCTCACTGACTGACTTGACAGGTGACAACAATGCACCACATGTCAGAGTGTCACTCACTTGTCTACCTGTCAAGCTGTCACCTGTCAAGCTGACAGGTTGTCAAGCCTTGTCACGCCTCACTGACTGACTTGACAGGTGACAACAATGCACCACATGTCAGAGTGTCACTCACTTGTCTACCTGTCAAGCTGTCACCTGTCAAGCTGACAGGTTGTCAAGCCTTGTCACGCCTCACTGACTGACTTGACAGGTGACAACAATGCACCACATGTCAGAGTGTCACTCACTTGTCTACCTGTCAAGCTGTCACCTGTCAAGCTGACAGGTTGTCAAGCCTTGTCACGCCTCACTGACTGACTTGACAGGTGACAACAATGCACCACATGTCAGAGTGTCACTCACTTGTCTACCTGTCAAGCTGTCACCTGTCAAGCTGACAGGTTGTCAAGCCTTGTCACGCCTCACTGACTGACTTGACAGGTGACAACAATGCACCACATGTCAGAGTGTCACTCACTTGTCTACCTGTCAAGCTGTCACCTGTCAAGCTGACAGGTTGTCAAGCCTTGTCACGCCTCACTGACTGACTTGACAGGTGACAACAATGCACCACATGTCAGAGTGTCACTCACTTGTCTACTGTCAAGCTGTCACCTGTCAAGCTGACAGGTTGTCAAGCCTTGTCACGCCTCACTGACTGACTTGACAGGTGACAACAATGCACCACATGTCAGAGTGTCACTCACTTGTCTACCTGTCAAGCTGTCACCTGTCAAGCTGACAGGTTGTCAAGCCTTGTCACGCCTCACTGACTGACTTGACAGGTGACAACAATGCACCACATGTCAGAGTGTCACTCACTTGTCTACCTGTCAAGCTGTCACCTGTCAAGCTGACAGGTTGTCAAGCCTTGTCACGCCTCACTGACTGACTTGACAGGTGACAACAATGCACCACATGTCAGAGTGTCACTCACTTGTCTACCTGTCAAGCTGTCACCTGTCAAGCTGACAGGTTGTCAAGCCTTGTCACGCCTCACTGACTGACTTGACAGGTGACAACAATGCACCACATGTCAGAGTGTCACTCACTTGTCTACCTGTCAAGCTGTCACCTGTCAAGCTGACAGGTTGTCAAGCCTTGTCACGCCTCACTGACTGACTTGACAGGTGACAACAATGCACCACATGTCAGAGTGTCACTCACTTGTCTACCTGTCAAGCTGTCACCTGTCAAGCTGACAGGTTGTCAAGCCTTGTCACGCCTCACTGACTGACTTGACAGGTGACAACAATGCACCACATGTCAGAGTGTCACTCACTTGTCTACCTGTCAAGCTGTCACCTGTCAAGCTGACAGGTT
The DNA here is from genome assembly GCA_001923025.3 of Taenia multiceps. Taxonomy (NCBI): domain Eukaryota; kingdom Metazoa; phylum Platyhelminthes; class Cestoda; order Cyclophyllidea; family Taeniidae; genus Taenia; species Taenia multiceps. Next base: position 4,079 of record MRSW03000108.1, on the reverse strand, counting down.
GTCAAGCCTTGTCACGCCTCACTGACTGACTTGACAGGTGACAACAATGCACCACATGTCAGAGTGTCACTCACTTGTCTACCTGTCAAGCTGTCACCTGTCAAGCTGACAGGTTGTCAAGCCTTGTCACGCCTCACTGACTGACTTGACAGGTGACAACAATGCACCACATGTCAGAGTGTCACTCACTTGTCTACCTGTCAAGCTGTCACCTGTCAAGCTGACAGGTTGTCAAGCCTTGTCACGCCTCACTGACTGACTTGACAGGTGACAACAATGCACCACATGTCAGAGTGTCACTCACTTGTCTACCTGTCAAGCTGTCACCTGTCAAGCTGACAGGTTGTCAAGCCTTGTCACGCCTCACTGACTGACTTGACAGGTGACAACAATGCACCACATGTCAGAGTGTCACTCACTTGTCTACCTGTCAAGCTGTCACCTGTCAAGCTGACAGGTTGTCAAGCCTTGTCACGCCTCACTGACTGACTTGACAGGTGACAACAATGCACCACATGTCAGAGTGTCACTCACTTGTCTACCTGTCAAGCTGTCACCTGTCAAGCTGACAGGTTGTCAAGCCTTGTCACGCCTCACTGACTGACTTGACAGGTGACAACAATGCACCACATGTCAGAGTGTCACTCACTTGTCTACCTGTCAAGCTGTCACCTGTCAAGCTGACAGGTTGTCAAGCCTTGTCACGCCTCACTGACTGACTTGACAGGTGACAACAATGCACCACATGTCAGAGTGTCACTCACTTGTCTACCTGTCAAGCTGTCACCTGTCAAGCTGACAGGTTGTCAAGCCTTGTCACGCCTCACTGACTGACTTGACAGGTGACAACAATGCACCACATGTCAGAGTGTCACTCATTGTCTACTGTCAAGCTGTCACCTGTCAAGCTGACAGGTTGTCAAGCCTTGTCACGCCTCACTGACTGACTTGACAGGTGACAACAATGCACCACATGTCAGAGTGTCACTCACTTGTCTACCTGTCAAGCTGTCACCTGTCAAGCTGACAGGTTGTCAAGCCTTGTCACGCCTCACTGACTGACTTGACAGGTGACAACAATGCACCACATGTCAGAGTGTCACTCACTTGTCTACCTGTCAAGCTGTCACCTGTCAAGCTGACAGGTTGTCAAGCCTTGTCACACCTCACTGACTGACTTGACAGGTGACAACAATGCACCACATGTCAGAGTGTCACTCACTTGTCTACCTGTCAAGCTGACAGGTTGTCAAGCCTTGTCACGCCTCACTGACTGACTTGACAGGTGACAACAATGCACCACATGTCAGAGTGTCACTCACTTGTCTACCTGTCAAGCTGTCACCTGTCAAGCTGACAGGTTGTCAAGCCTTGTCACGCCTCACTGACTGACTTGACAGGTGACAACAATGCACCACATGTCAGAGTGTCACTCACTTGTCTACCTGTCAAGCTGTCACCTGTCAAGCTGACAGGTTGTCAAGCCTTGTCACGCCTCACTGACTGACTTGACAGGTGACAACAATGCACCACATGTCAGAGTGTCACTCACTTGTCTACCTGTCAAGCTGTCACCTGTCAAGCTGACAGGTTGTCAAGCCTTGTCACGCCTCACTGACTGACTTGACAGGTGACAAACAATGCACCACATGTCAGAGTGTCACTCACTTGTCTACCTGTCAAGCTGTCACCTGTCAAGCTGACAGGTTGTCAAGCCTTGTCACGCCTCACTGACTGACTTGACAGGTGACAACAATGCACCACATGTCAGAGTGTCACTCACTTGTCTACCTGTCAAGCTGTCACCTGTCAAGCTGACAGGTTGTCAAGCCTTGTCACGCCTCACTGACTGACTTGACAGGTGACAACAATGCACCACATGTCAGAGTGTCACTCACTTGTCTACCTGTCAAGCTGTCACCTGTCAAGCTGACAGGTTGTCAAGCCTTGTCACGCCTCACTGACTGACTTGACAGGTGACAACAATGCACCACATGTCAGAGTGTCACTCACTTGTTACCTGTCAAGCTGTCACCTGTCAAGCTGACAGGTTGTCAAGCCTTGTCACGCCTCACTGACTGACTTGACAGGTGACAACAATGCACCACATGTCAGAGTGTCACTCACTTGTCTACCTGTCAAGCTGTCACCTGTCAAGCTGACAGGTTGTCAAGCCTTGTCACGCACTCACTGACTGACTTGACAGGTGACAAACAATGCACCACATGTCAGAGTGTCACTACTGTCTACCTGTCAAGCTGTCACCTGTCAAGCTGACAGGTTGTCAAGCCTTGTCACGCCTCACTGACTGACTTGACAGGTGACAACAATGCACCACATGTCAGAGTGTCACTCACTTGTCTACCTGTCAAGCTGTCACCTGTCAAGCTGACAGGTTGTCAAGCCTTGTCACGCCTCACTGACTGACTTGACAGGTGACAACAATGCACCACATGTCAGAGTGTCACTCACTTGTCTACCTGTCAAGCTGTCACCTGTCAAGCTGACAGGTTGTCAAGCCTTGTCACACCTCACTGACTGACTTGACAGGTGACAACAATGCACCACATGTCAGAGTGTCACTCACTTGTCTACCTGTCAAGCTGTCACCTGTCAAGCTGACAGGTTGTCAAGCCTTGTCACGCCTCACTGACTGACTTGACAGGTGACAACAATGCACCACATGTCAGAGTGTCACTCACTTGTCTACCTGTCAAGCTGTCACCTGTCAAGCTGACAGGTTGTCAAGCCTTGTCACGCCTCACTGACTGACTTGACAGGTGACAACAATGCACCACATGTCAGAGTGTCACTCACTTGTCTACCTGTCAAGCTGTCACCTGTCAAGCTGACAGGTTGTCAAGCCTTGTCACGCCTCACTGACTGACTTGACAGGTGACAACAATGCACCACTCAGAGTGTCACTCACTGTCTACCTGTCAAGCTGTCACCTGTCAAGCTGACAGGTTGTCAAGCCTTGTCACGCCTCACTGACTGACTTGACAGGTGACAACAATGCACCACATGTCAGAGTGTCACTCACTTGTCTACCTGTCAAGCTGTCACCTGTCAAGCTGACAGGTTGTCAAGCCTTGTCACGCCTCACTGACTGACTTGACAGGTGACAACAATGCACCACATGTCAGAGTGTCACTCACTTGTCTACCTGTCAAGCTGTCACCTGTCAAGCTGACAGGTTGTCAAGCCTTGTCACGCCTCACTGACTGACTTGACAGGTGACAACAATGCACCACATGTCAGAGTGTCACTCACTTGTCTGTCACCTGTCAAGCTGACAGGTTGTCAAGCCTTGTCACGCCTCACTGACTGACTTGACAGGTGACAACAATGCACCACATGTCAGAGTGTCACTCATTGTCTACTGTCAAGCTGTCACTGTCAAGCTGACAGGTTGTCAAGCCTTGTCACGCCTCACTGACTGACTTGACAGGTGACAACAATGCACCACATGTCAGAGTGTCACTCACTTGTCTACCTGTCAAGCTGTCACCTGTCAAGCTGACAGGTTGTCAAGCCTTGTCACGCCTCACTGACTGACTTGACAGGTGACAACAATGCACCACATGTCAGAGTGTCACTCACTTGTCTACCTGTCAAGCTGTCACCTGTCAAGCTGACAGGTTGTCAAGCCTTGTCACGCCTCACTGACTGACTTGACAGGTGACAACAATGCACCACATGTCAGAGTGTCACTCACTTGTCTACCTGTCAAGCTGTCACCTGTCAAGCTGACAGGTTGTCAAGCCTTGTCACGCCTCCTGACTGACTTGACAGGTGACAACAATGCACCACATGTCAGAGTGTCACTCACTTGTCTATGTCAAGCTGTCCTGTCAAGCTGACAGGTTGTCAAGCCTTGTCACGCCTCACTGACTGACTTGACAGGTGACAACAATGCACCACACGTCAGAGTGTCACTCACTTGTCTACCTGTCAAGCTGTCACCTGTCAAGCTGACAGGTTGTCAAGCCTTGTCACGCCTCACTGACTGACTTGACAGGTGACAACAATGCACCACATGTCAGAGTGGTCACTCACTTGTCTACCTGTCAAGCTGT
>MRSW03000107.1:0-31338 GCA_001923025.3 Taenia multiceps | reverse complement strand
TCTACTGTCAAGCTGTCACCTGTCAAGATGACAGGTTGTCAAGCCTTGTCACGCCTCACTGACTGACTTGACAGGTGACAAACCAATGCACCACATGTCAGAGTGTCACTCACTGTCTACCTGTCAAGCTGTCACTGTCAAGCTGACAGGTTGTCAAGCCTTGTCAGCCTCATGACTGATGACAGGTGACAACAATGCACCACATGTCAGAGTGTCTCACTTGTCTACCTGTCAAGCTGTCACCTGTCAATGCAGGTTGTCAAGCCTTGTCACGCCTCACTGACTGACTTGACAGGTGACAAACAATGCACCACATGTCAGAGTGTCACTCACTTGTCTACCTGTCAAGCTGTCACCTGTCAAGCTGACAGGTTGTCAAGCCTTGTCACGCCTCACTGACTGACTTGACAGGTGACAACAATGCACCACATGTCAGAGTGTCACTCACTGTCTACCTGTCAAGCTGTCACTGTCAAGCTGACAGGTTGTCAAGCCTTGTCAGCCTCACTGACTGACTTGACAGGTGACAACAATGCACCACATGTCAGAGTGTCACTCATTGTCTACCTGTCAAGCTGTCACCTGTCAAGCTGACAGGTTGTCAAGCCTTGTCACGCCTACTGAGACTTGACAGGTGACAACAATGCACCACATGTCAGAGTGTCACTCACTTGTCTACCTGTCAAGCTGTCACCTGTCAAGCTGACAGGTTGTCAAGCCTTGTCACGCCTCACTGACTGATTGACAGGTGACAACAATGCACCACATGTCAGAGTGTCACTCACTTGTACCTGTCAAGCTGTCACCTGTCAAGCTGACAGGTTGTCAAGCCTTGTCACGCCTCACTGACTGACTTGACAGGTGACAACAATGCACCACATGTCAGAGTGTCACTCACTTGTCTACCTGTCAAGCTGTCACCTGTCAAGCTGACAGGTTGTCAAGCCTTGTCACGCCTCACTGACTGACTTGACAGGTGAACAATGCACCACATGTCAGAGTGTCACTCACTTGTCTACCTGTCAAGCTGTCACCTGTCAAGCTGACAGGTTGTCAAGCCTTGTCACGCCTCATGACTGACTTGCAGGTGACAACAATGCACCACATGTCAGAGTGTCACTCACTGTCTACCTGTCAAGCTGTCACCTGTCAAGCTGACAGGTTGTCAAGCCTTGTCAGCCTCACTGACTGACTTGACAGGTGACAACAATGCACCACATGTCAGAGTGTCACTCACTGTCACCTGTCAAGCTGTCACCTGTCAAGCTGACAGGTTGTCAAGCCTTGTCAGCCTCATGACTGACTTGACAGGTGACAAAATGCACCACATGTCAGAGTGTCACTCACTTGTCTACCTGTCAAGCTGTCACCTGTCAAGCTGACAGGTTGTCAAGCCTTGTCACGCCTCACTGACTGACTTGAAGGTGACAACAATGCACCACATGTCAGAGTGTCACTCACTTGTCTACTGTCAAGCTGTCACCTGTCAAGCTGACAGGTTGTCAAGCCTTGTCACGCCTCACTGACTGACTTGACAGGTGACAACAATGCACCACATGTCAGAGTGTCACTCACTTGTCTACTGTCAAGCTGTCACCTGTCAAGCTGACAGGTTGTCAAGCCTTGTCACGCCTCACTGACTGACTTGACAGGTGACACAATGCACCACATGTCAGAGTGTCACTCACTTGTCTACCTGTCAAGCTGTCACCTGTCAAGCTGACAGGTTGTCAAGCCTTGTCACGCCTCACTGACTGACTTGACAGGTGACAACAATGCACCACATGTCAGAGTGTCACTCACTTGTCTACCTGTCAAGCTGTCACCTGTCAAGCTGACAGGTTGTCAAGCCTTGTCACGCCTCACTGACTGACTTGACAGGTGACAACAATGCACCACATGTCAGAGTGTCACTCACTTGTCTACCTGTCAAGCTGTCACCTGTCAAGCTGACAGGTTGTCAAGCCTTGTCACGCCTCACTCACTGACTGATGACAGGTGACAACAATGCCACATGTCAGAGTGTCACTCACTTGTCTACCTGTCAAGCTGTCACCTGTCAAGCTGACAGGTTGTCAAGCCTTGTCACGCCTCACTGACTGACTTGACAGGTGACAACAATGCACCACATGTCAGAGTGTCACTCACTTGTCTACAAGCTGTCACAAGCTGACAGGTTGTCAAGCCTTGTCACGCCTCACTGACTGACTTGACAGGTGACAACAATGCACCACATGTCAGAGTGTCACTCACTTGTCTACCTGTCAAGCTGTCACCTGTCAAGCTGACAGGTTGTCAAGCCTTGTCACGCCTCACTGACTGACTTGACAGGTGACAACAATGCACCACATGTCAGAGTGTCACTCACTTGTCTACCTGTCAAGCTGTCACCTGTCAAGCTGACAGGTTGTCAAGCCTTGTCACGCCTCACTGACTGACTTGACAGGTGACAACAATGCACCACATGTCAGAGTGTCACTCACTTGTCTACTGTCAAGCTGTCACCTGTCAAGCTGACAGGTTGTCAAGCCTTGTCACGCTCACTGACTGACTTGACAGGTGACAACAATGCACACATGTCAGAGTGTCACTCACTTGTCTACCTGTCAAGCTGTCACCTGTCAAGCTGACAGGTTGTCAAGCCTTGTCACGCCTCACTGACTGACTTGACAGGTGACAACAATGCACCACATGTCAGAGTGTCACTCACTTGTCTACCTGTCAAGCTGTCACCTGTCAAGCTGACAGGTTGTCAAGCCTTGTCACGCCTCACTGACTGACTTGACAGGTGACAACAATGCACCACATGTCAGAGTGTCACTCACTTGTCTACCTGTCAAGCTGTCACCTGTCAAGCTGACAGGTTGTCAAGCCTTGTCACGCCTTACTCACTGACTGACTTGACAGGTGACAACAATGCACCACATGTCAGAGTGTCACTCACTTGTCTACCTGTCAAGCTGTCACCTGTCAAGCTGACAGGTTGTCAAGCCTTGTCACGCCTCACTGACTGACTTGACAGGTGACAACAATGCACCACATGTCAGAGTGTCACTCACTTGTCTACCTGTCAAGCTGTCACCTGTCAAGCTGACAGGTTGTCAAGCCTTGTCACGCCTCACTGACTGACTTGACAGGTGACAACAATGCACCACATGTCAGAGTGTCACTCACTTGTCTACCTGTCAAGCTGTCACCTGTCAAGCTGACAGGTTGTCAAGCCTTGTCACGCCTCACTGACTGACTTGACAGGTGACAACAATGCACCACATGTCAGAGTGTCACTCACTTGTCTACCTGTCAAGCTGTCACCTGTCAAGCTGACAGGTTGTCAAGCCTTGTCACGCCTCACTGACTGACTTGACAGGTGACAACAATGCACCACATGTCAGAGTGTCACTCACTTGTCTACCTGTCAAGCTGACAGGTTGTCAAGCCTTGTCACGCCTCACTGACTGACTTGACAGGTGACAACAATGCACCACATGTCAGAGTGTCACTCACTTGTCTACCTGTCAAGCTGTCACCTGTCAAGCTGACAGGTTGTCAAGCCTTGTCACGCCTCACTGACTGACTTGACAGGTGACAACAATGCACCACATGTCAGAGTGTCACTCACTTGTCTACCTGTCAAGCTGTCACCTGTCAAGCTGACAGGTTGTCAAGCCTTGTCACGCCTCACTGACTGACTTGACAGGTGACAACAATGCACCACATGTCAGAGTGTCACTCACTTGTCTACCTGTCAAGCTGTCACCTGTCAAGCTGACAGGTTGTCAAGCCTTGTCACGCCTCACTGACTGACTTGACAGGTGACAACAATGCACACATGTCAGAGTGTCACTCACTTGTCTACCTGTCAAGCTGTCACCTGTCAAGCTGACAGGTTGTCAAGCCTTGTCACGCCTCACTGACTGACTTGACAGGTGACAACAATGCACCACATGTCAGAGTGTCACTCACTTGTCTACCTGTCAAGCTGTCACCTGTCAAGCTGACAGGTTGTCAAGCCTTGTCACGCCTCACTGACTGACTTGACAGGTGACAACAATGCACCACATGTCAGAGTGTCTCACTTGTCTACCTGTCAAGCTGTCACCTGTCAAGCTGACAGGTTGTCAAGCCTTGTCACGCACTGACTGACTTGACAGGTGACAACTGCACCACATGTCAGAGTGTCACTCACTTGTCTACCTGTCAAGCTGTCACCTGTCAAGCTGACAGGTTGTCAAGCCTTGTCACGCCTTACTCACTGACTGACTTGACAGGTGACAACAATGCACCACATGTCAGAGTGTCACTCACTTGTCTACCTGTCAAGCTGTCACCTGTCAAGCTGACAGGTTGTCAAGCCTTGTCACGCCTCACTGACTGACTTGACAGGTGACAACAATGCACCACATGTCAGAGTGTCACTCACTTGTCTACCTGTCAAGCTGTCACCTGTCAAGCTGACAGGTTGTCAAGCCTTGTCACGCCTCACTGACTGACTTGACAGGTGACAACAATGCACCACATGTCAGAGTGTCACTCACTTGTCTACCTGTCAAGCTGTCACCTGTCAAGCTGACAGGTTGTCAAGCCTTGTCACGCCTCACTGACTGACTTGACAGGTGACAACAATGCACCACATGTCAGAGTGTCACTCACTTGTCTACCTGTCAAGCTGTCACCTGTCAAGACTGCAAGTGGTCACCTACTCTGACTTGACACTGACCACTGACTGTCAGAGTGTCATGTCTACCTGTCAAGCTGTCACCTGTCAACTGTCACAGACCTTGTCCGCCTCACTGACTGACTTGACAGGTGACAACAATGCACCACATGTCAGAGTGTCACTCACTTGTCTACCTGTCAAGCTGTCACCTGTCAAGCTGACAGGTTGTCAAGCCTTGTCACGCCTCACTGACTGACTTGACAGGTGACAACAATGCACCACATGTCAGAGTGTCACTCACTTGTCTACCTGTCAAGCTGTCACCTGTCAAGCTGACAGGTTGTCAAGCCTTGTCACGCCTCACTGACTGACTTGACAGGTGACAACAATGCACCACATGTCAGAGTGTCACTCACTTGTCTACCTGTCAAGCTGTCACCTGTCAAGCTGACAGGTTGTCAAGCCTTGTCACGCCTCACTGACTGACTTGACAGGTGACAACAATGCACCACATGTCAGAGTGTCACTCACTTGTCTACCTGTCAAGCTGTCACCTGTCAAGCTGACAGGTTGTCAAGCCTTGTCACGCCTCACTGACTGACTTGACAGGTGACAACAATGCACCACATGTCAGAGTGTCACTCACTTGTCTACCTGTCAAGCTGTCACCTGTCAAGCTGACAGGTTGTCAAGCCTTGTCACGCCTCACTGACTGACTTGACAGGTGACAACAATGCACCACATGTCAGAGTGTCACTCACTTGTCTACCTGTCAAGCTGTCACCTGTCAAGCTGACAGGTTGTCAAGCCTTGTCACGCCTCACTGACTGACTTGACAGGTGACAACAATGCACCACATGTCAGAGTGTCACTCACTTGTCTACCTGTCAAGCTGTCACCTGTCAAGCTGACAGGTTGTCAAGCCTTGTCACGCCTCACTGACTGACTTGACAGGTGACAACAATGCACCACATGTCAGAGTGTCACTCACTTGTCTACCTGTCAAGCTGTCACCTGTCAAGCTGACAGGTTGTCAAGCCTGGTCACGCCTCACTGACTGACTTGACAGGTGACAACAATGCACCACATGTCAGAGTGTCACTCACTTGTCTACCTGTCAAGCTGACAGGTTGTCAAGCCTTGTCACGCCTCACTGACTGACTTGACAGGTGACAACAATGCACCACATGTCAGAGTGTCACTCACTTGTCTACCTGTCAAGCTGTCACCTGTCAAGCTGACAGGTTGTCAAGCCTTGTCACGCCTCACTGACTGACTTGACAGGTGACAACAATGCACCACATGTCAGAGTGTCACTCACTTGTCTACCTGTCAAGCTGTCACCTGTCAAGCTGACAGGTTGTCAAGCCTTGTCACGCCTCACTGACTGACTTGACAGGTGACAACAATGCACCACATGTCAGAGTGTCACTCACTTGTCTACCTGTCAAGCTGTCACCTGTCAAGCTGACAGGTTGTCAAGCCTTGTCACGCCTCACTGACTGACTTGACAGGTGACAACAATGCACCACATGTCAGAGTGTCACTCACTTGTCTACCTGTCAAGCTGTCACCTGTCAAGCTGACAGGTTGTCAAGCCTTGTCACGACTGACTGATGACAGGTGACAACAATGCACCACATGTCAGAGTGTCACTCACTTGTCTACCTGTCAAGCTGTCACCTGTCAAGCTGACAGGTTGTCAAGCCTTGTCACGCCTCACTGACTGACTTGACAGGTGACAACAATGCACCACATGTCAGAGTGTCACTCACTTGTCTACCTGTCAAGCTGTCACCTGTCAAGCTGACAGGTTGTCAAGCCTTGTCACGCCTCACTGACTGACTTGACAGGTGACAACAATGCACCACATGTCAGAGTGTCACTCACTTGTCTACCTGTCAAGCTGTCACCTGTCAAGCTGACAGGTTGTCAAGCCTTGTCACGCCTCACTGACTGACTTGACAGGTGACAACAATGCACCACATGTCAGAGTGTCACTCACTTGTCTACCTGTCAAGCTGTCACCTGTCAAGCTGACAGGTTGTCAAGCCTTGTCACGCCTCACTGACTGACTTGACAGGTGACAACAATGCACCACATGTCAGAGTGTCACTCACTTGTCTACCTGTCAAGCTGTCACCTGTCAAGCTGACAGGTTGTCAAGCCTTGTCACGCCTCACTGACTGACTTGACAGGTGACAACAATGCACCACATGTCAGAGTGTCACTCACTTGTCTACCTGTCAAGCTGTCACCTGTCAAGCTGACAGGTTGTCAAGCCTTGTCACGCCTCACTGACTGACTTGACAGGTGACAACAATGCACCACATGTCAGAGTGTCACTCACTTGTCTACCTGTCAAGCTGTCACCTGTCAAGCTGACAGGTTGTCAAGCCTTGTCACGCCTCACTGACTGACTTGACAGGTGACAACAATGCACCACATGTCAGAGTGTCACTCACTTGTCTACCTGTCAAGCTGTCACCTGTCAAGCTGACAGGTTGTCAAGCCTTGTCACGCCTCACTGACTGACTTGACAGGTGACAACAATGCACCACATGTCAGAGTGTCACTCACTTGTCTACCTGTCAAGCTGTCACCTGTCAAGCTGACAGGTTGTCAAGCCTTGTCACGCCTCACTGACTGACTTGACAGGTGACAACAATGCACCACATGTCAGAGTGTCACTCACTTGTCTACCTGTCAAGCTGTCACCTGTCAAGCTGACAGGTTGTCAAGCCTTGTCACGCCTCACTGACTGACTTGACAGGTGACAACAATGCACCACATGTCAGAGTGTCACTCACTTGTCTACCTGTCAAGCTGTCACCTGTCAAGCTGACAGGTTGTCAAGCCTTGTCACGCCTCACTGACTGACTTGACAGGTGACAACAATGCACCACATGTCAGAGTGTCACTCACTTGTCTACCTGTCAAGCTGTCACCTGTCAAGCTGACAGGTTGTCAAGCCTTGTCACGCCTCACTGACTGACTTGACAGGTGACAACAATGCACCACATGTCAGAGTGTCACTCACTTGTCTACCTGTCAAGCTGTCACCTGTCAAGCTGACAGGTTGTCAAGCCTTGTCACGCCTCACTGACTGACTTGACAGGTGACAACAATGCACCACATGTCAGAGTGTCACTCACTTGTCTACCTGTCAAGCTGTCACCTGTCAAGCTGACAGGTTGTCAAGCCTTGTCACGCCTCACTGACTGACTTGACAGGTGACAACAATGCACCACATGTCAGAGTGTCACTCACTTGTCTACCTGTCAAGCTGTCACCTGTCAAGCTGACAGGTTGTCAAGCCTTGTCACGCCTCACTGACTGACTTGACAGGTGACAACAATGCACCACATGTCAGAGTGTCACTCACTTGTCTACCTGTCAAGCTGTCACCTGTCAAGCTGACAGGTTGTCAAGCCTTGCCAAGCCTCACTGACTGACTTGACAGGTGACAACAATGCACCACATGTCAGAGTGTCACTCACTTGTCTACCTGTCAAGCTGTCACCTGTCAAGCTGACAGGTTGTCAAGCCTTGTCACGCCTCACTGACTGACTTGACAGGTGACAACAATGCACCACATGTCAGAGTGTCACTCACTTGTCTACCTGTCAAGCTGTCACCTGTCAAGCTGACAGGTTGTCAAGCCTTGTCACGCCTCACTGACTGACTTGACAGGTGACAACAATGCACCACATGTCAGAGTGTCACTCACTTGTCTACCTGTCAAGCTGTCACCTGTCAAGCTGACAGGTTGTCAAGCCTTGTCACGCCTCACTGACTGACTTGACAGGTGACAACAATGCACCACATGTCAGAGTGTCACTCACTTGTCTACCTGTCAAGCTGTCACCTGTCAAGCTGACAGGTTGTCAAGCCTTGTCACGCCTCACTGACTGACTTGACAGGTGACAACAATGCACCACATGTCAGAGTGTCACTCACTTGTCTACCTGTCAAGCTGTCACCTGTCAAGCTGACAGGTTGTCAAGCCTTGTCACGCCTCACTGACTGACTTGACAGGTGACAACAATGCACCACATGTCAGAGTGTCACTCACTTGTCTACCTGTCAAGCTGTCACCTGTCAAGCTGACAGGTTGTCAAGCCTTGTCACGCCTCACTGACTGACTTGACAGGTGACAACAATGCACCACATGTCAGAGTGTCACTCACTTGTCTACCTGTCAAGCTGTCACCTGTCAAGCTGACAGGTTGTCAAGCCTTGTCACGCCTCACTGACTGACTTGACAGGTGACAACAATGCACCACATGTCAGAGTGTCACTCACTTGTCTACCTGTCAAGCTGTCACCTGTCAAGCTGACAGGTTGTCAAGCCTTGTCACGCCTCACTGACTGACTTGACAGGTGACAACAATGCACCACATGTCAGAGTGTCACTCACTTGTCTACCTGTCAAGCTGTCACCTGTCAAGCTGACAGGTTGTCAAGCCTTGTCACGCCTCACTGACTGACTTGACAGGTGACAACAATGCACCACATGTCAGAGTGTCACTCACTTGTCTACCTGTCAAGCTGTCACCTGTCAAGCTGACAGGTTGTCAAGCCTTGTCACGCCTCACTGACTGACTTGACAGGTGACAACAATGCACCACATGTCAGAGTGTCACTCACTTGTCTACCTGTCAAGCTGTCACCTGTCAAGCTGACAGGTTGTCAAGCCTTGTCACGCCTCACTGACTTGACAGGTGACAACAATGCACCACATGTCAGAGTGTCACTCACTTGTCTACCTGTCAAGCTGTCACCTGTCAAGCTGACAGGTTGTCAAGCCTTGTCACGCCTCACTGACTGACTTGACAGGTGACAACAATGCACCACATGTCAGAGTGTCACTCACTTGTCTACCTGTCAAGCTGTCACCTGTCAAGCTGACAGGTTGTCAAGCCTTGTCACGCCTCACTGACTGACTTGACAGGTGACAACAATGCACCACATGTCAGAGTGTCACTCACTTGTCTACCTGTCAAGCTGTCACCTGTCAAGCTGACAGGTTGTCAAGCCTTGTCACGCCTCACTGACTGACTTGACAGGTGACAACAATGCACCACATGTCAGAGTGTCACTCACTTGTCTACCTGTCAAGCTGTCACCTGTCAAGCTGACAGGTTGTCAAGCCTTGTCACGCCTCACTGACTGACTTGACAGGTGACAACAATGCACCACATGTCAGAGTGTCACTCACTTGTCTACCTGTCAAGCTGTCACCTGTCAAGCTGACAGGTTGTCAAGCCTTGTCACGCCTCACTGACTGACTTGACAGGTGACAACAATGCACCACATGTCAGAGTGTCACTCACTTGTCTACCTGTCAAGCTGTCACCTGTCAAGCTGACAGGTTGTCAAGCCTTGTCACGCCTCACTGACTGACTTGACAGGTGACAACAATGCACCACATGTCAGAGTGTCACTCACTTGTCTACCTGTCAAGCTGTCACCTGTCAAGCTGACAGGTTGTCAAGCCTTGTCACGCCTCACTGACTGACTTGACAGGTGACAACAATGCACCACATGTCAGAGTGTCACTCACTTGTCTACCTGTCAAGCTGTCACCTGTCAAGCTGACAGGTTGTCAAGCCTTGTCACGCCTCACTGACTGACTTGACAGGTGACAACAATGCACCACATGTCAGAGTGTCACTCACTTGTCTACCTGTCAAGCTGTCACCTGTCAAGCTGACAGGTTGTCAAGCCTTGTCACGCCTCACTGACTGACTTGACAGGTGACAACAATGCACCACATGTCAGAGTGTCACTCACTTGTCTACCTGTCAAGCTGTCACCTGTCAAGCTGACAGGTTGTCAAGCCTTGTCACGCCTCACTGACTGACTTGACAGGTGACAACAATGCACCACATGTCAGAGTGTCACTCACTTGTCTACCTGTCAAGCTGTCACCTGTCAAGCTGACAGGTTGTCAAGCCTTGTCACGCCTCACTGACTGACTTGACAGGTGACAACAATGCACCACATGTCAGAGTGTCACTCACTTGTCTACCTGTCAAGCTGTCACCTGTCAAGCTGACAGGTTGTCAAGCCTTGTCACGCCTCACTGACTGACTTGACAGGTGACAACAATGCACCACATGTCAGAGTGTCACTCACTTGTCTACCTGTCAAGCTGTCACCTGTCAAGCTGACAGGTTGTCAAGCCTTGTCACGCCTCACTGACTGACTTGACAGGTGACAACAATGCACCACATGTCAGAGTGTCACTCACTTGTCTACCTGTCAAGCTGTCACCTGTCAAGCTGACAGGTTGTCAAGCCTTGTCACGCCTCACTGACTGACTTGACAGGTGACAACAATGCACCACATGTCAGAGTGTCACTCACTTGTCTACCTGTCAAGCTGTCACCTGTCAAGCTGACAGGTTGTCAAGCCTTGTCACGCCTCACTGACTGACTTGACAGGTGACAACAATGCACCACATGTCAGAGTGTCACTCACTTGTCTACCTGTCAAGCTGTCACCTGTCAAGCTGACAGGTTGTCAAGCCTTGTCACGCCTCACTGACTGACTTGACAGGTGACAACAATGCACCACATGTCAGAGTGTCACTCACTTGTCTACCTGTCAAGCTGTCACCTGTCAAGCTGACAGGTTGTCAAGCCTTGTCACGCCTCACTGACTGACTTGACAGGTGACAACAATGCACCACATGTCAGAGTGTCACTCACTTGTCTACCTGTCAAGCTGTCACCTGTCAAGCTGACAGGTTGTCAAGCCTTGTCACGCCTCACTGACTGACTTGACAGGTGACAACAATGCACCACATGTCAGAGTGTCACTCACTTGTCTACCTGTCAAGCTGTCACCTGTCAAGCTGACAGGTTGTCAAGCCTTGTCACGCCTCACTGACTGACTTGACAGGTGACAACAATGCACCACATGTCAGAGTGTCACTCACTTGTCTACCTGTCAAGCTGTCACCTGTCAAGCTGACAGGTTGTCAAGCCTTGTCACGCCTCACTGACTGACTTGACAGGTGACAACAATGCACCACATGTCAGAGTGTCACTCACTTGTCTACCTGTCAAGCTGTCACCTGTCAAGCTGACAGGTTGTCAAGCCTTGTCACGCCTCACTGACTGACTTGACAGGTGACAACAATGCACCACATGTCAGAGTGTCACACTTGTCTACCTGTCAAGCTGTCACCTGTCAAGCTGACAGGTTGTCAAGCCTTGTCACGCCTCACTGACTGACTTGACAGGTGACAACAATGCACCACATGTCAGAGTGTCACTCACTTGTCTACCTGTCAAGCTGTCACCTGTCAAGCTGACAGGTTGTCAAGCCTTGTCACGCCTCACTGACTGACTTGACAGGTGACAACAATGCACCACATGTCAGAGTGTCACTCACTTGTCTACCTGTCAAGCTGTCACCTGTCAAGCTGACAGGTTGTCAAGCCTTGTCACGCCTCACTGACTGACTTGACAGGTGACAACAATGCACCACATGTCAGAGTGTCACTCACTTGTCTACCTGTCAAGCTGTCACCTGTCAAGCTGACAGGTTGTCAAGCCTTGTCACGCCTCACTGACTGACTTGACAGGTGACAACAATGCACCACATGTCAGAGTGTCACTCACTTGTCTACCTGTCAAGCTGTCACCTGTCAAGCTGACAGGTTGTCAAGCCTTGTCACGCCTCACTGACTGACTTGACAGGTGACAACAATGCACCACATGTCAGAGTGTCACTCACTTGTCTACCTGTCAAGCTGTCACCTGTCAAGCTGACAGGTTGTCAAGCCTTGTCACGCCTCACTGACTGACTTGACAGGTGACAACAATGCACCACATGTCAGAGTGTCACTCACTTGTCTACCTGTCAAGCTGTCACCTGTCAAGCTGACAGGTTGTCAAGCCTTGTCACGCCTCACTGACTGACTTGACAGGTGACAACAATGCACCACATGTCAGAGTGTCACTCACTTGTCTACCTGTCAAGCTGTCACCTGTCAAGCTGACAGGTTGTCAAGCCTTGTCACGCCTCACTGACTGACTTGACAGGTGACAACAATGCACCACATGTCAGAGTGTCACTCACTTGTCTACCTGTCAAGCTGTCACCTGTCAAGCTGACAGGTTGTCAAGCCTTGTCACGCCTCACTGACTGACTTGACAGGTGACAACAATGCACCACATGTCAGAGTGTCACTCACTTGTCTACCTGTCAAGCTGTCACCTGTCAAGCTGACAGGTTGTCAAGCCTTGTCACGCCTCACTGACTGACTTGACAGGTGACAACAATGCACCACATGTCAGAGTGTCACTCACTTGTCTACCTGTCAAGCTGTCACCTGTCAAGCTGACAGGTTGTCAAGCCTTGTCACGCCTCACTGACTGACTTGACAGGTGACAACAATGCACCACATGTCAGAGTGTCACTCACTTGTCTACCTGTCAAGCTGTCACCTGTCAAGCTGACAGGTTGTCAAGCCTTGTCACGCCTCACTGACTGACTTGACAGGTGACAACAATGCACCACATGTCAGAGTGTCACTCACTTGTCTACCTGTCAAGCTGTCACCTGTCAAGCTGACAGGTTGTCAAGCCTTGTCACGCCTCACTGACTGACTTGACAGGTGACAACAATGCACCACATGTCAGAGTGTCACTCACTTGTCTACCTGTCAAGCTGTCACCTGTCAAGCTGACAGGTTGTCAAGCCTTGTCACGCCTCACTGACTGACTTGACAGGTGACAACAATGCACCACATGTCAGAGTGTCACTCACTTGTCTACCTGTCAAGCTGTCACCTGTCAAGCTGACAGGTTGTCAAGCCTTGTCACGCCTCACTGACTGACTTGACAGGTGACAACAATGCACCACATGTCAGAGTGTCACTCACTTGTCTACCTGTCAAGCTGTCACCTGTCAAGCTGACAGGTTGTCAAGCCTTGTCACGCCTCACTGACTGACTTGACAGGTGACAACAATGCACCACATGTCAGAGTGTCACTCACTTGTCTACCTGTCAAGCTGTCACCTGTCAAGCTGACAGGTTGTCAAGCCTTGTCACGCCTCACTGACTGACTTGACAGGTGACAACAATGCACCACATGTCAGAGTGTCACTCACTTGTCTACCTGTCAAGCTGTCACCTGTCAAGCTGACAGGTTGTCAAGCCTTGTCACGCCTCACTGACTGACTTGACAGGTGACAACAATGCACCACATGTCAGAGTGTCACTCACTTGTCTACCTGTCAAGCTGTCACCTGTCAAGCTGACAGGTTGTCAAGCCTTGTCACGCCTCACTGACTGACTTGACAGGTGACAACAATGCACCACATGTCAGAGTGTCACTCACTTGTCTACCTGTCAAGCTGTCACCTGTCAAGCTGACAGGTTGTCAAGCCTTGTCACGCCTCACTGACTGACTTGACAGGTGACAACAATGCACCACATGTCAGAGTGTCACTCACTTGTCTACCTGTCAAGCTGTCACCTGTCAAGCTGACAGGTTGTCAAGCCTTGTCACGCCTCACTGACTGACTTGACAGGTGACAACAATGCACCACATGTCAGAGTGTCACTCACTTGTCTACCTGTCAAGCTGTCACCTGTCAAGCTGACAGGTTGTCAAGCCTTGTCACGCCTCACTGACTGACTTGACAGGTGACAACAATGCACCACATGTCAGAGTGTCACTCACTTGTCTACCTGTCAAGCTGTCACCTGTCAAGCTGACAGGTTGTCAAGCCTTGTCACGCCTCACTGACTGACTTGACAGGTGACAACAATGCACCACATGTCAGAGTGTCACTCACTTGTCTACCTGTCAAGCTGTCACCTGTCAAGCTGACAGGTTGTCAAGCCTTGTCACGCCTCACTGACTGACTTGACAGGTGACAACAATGCACCACATGTCAGAGTGTCACTCACTTGTCTACCTGTCAAGCTGTCACCTGTCAAGCTGACAGGTTGTCAAGCCTTGTCACGCCTCACTGACTGACTTGACAGTGACAACAATGCACCACATGTCAGAGTGTCACTCACTTGTCTACCTGTCAAGCTGTCACCTGTCAAGCTGACAGGTTGTCAAGCCTTGTCACGCCTCACTGACTGACTTGACAGGTGACAACAATGCACCACATGTCAGAGTGTCACTCACTTGTCTACCTGTCAAGCTGTCACCTGTCAAGCTGACAGGTTGTCAAGCCTTGTCACGCCTCACTGACTGACTTGACAGGTGACAACAATGCACCACATGTCAGAGTGTCACTCACTTGTCTACCTGTCAAGCTGTCACCTGTCAAGCTGACAGGTTGTCAAGCCTTGTCACGCCTCACTGACTGACTTGACAGGTGACAACAATGCACCACATGTCAGAGTGTCACTCACTTGTCTACCTGTCAAGCTGTCACCTGTCAAGCTGACAGGTTGTCAAGCCTTGTCACGCCTCACTGACTGACTTGACAGGTGACAACAATGCACCACATGTCAGAGTGTCACTCACTTGTCTACCTGTCAAGCTGTCACCTGTCAAGCTGACAGGTTGTCAAGCCTTGTCACGCCTCACTGACTGACTTGACAGGTGACAACAATGCACCACATGTCAGAGTGTCACTCACTTGTCTACCTGTCAAGCTGTCACCTGTCAAGCTGACAGGTTGTCAAGCCTTGTCACGCCTCACTGACTGACTTGACAGGTGACAACAATGCACCACATGTCAGAGTGTCACTCACTTGTCTACCTGTCAAGCTGTCACCTGTCAAGCTGACAGGTTGTCAAGCCTTGTCACGCCTCACTGACTGACTTGACAGGTGACAACAATGCACCACATGTCAGAGTGTCACTCACTTGTCTACCTGTCAAGCTGTCACCTGTCAAGCTGACAGGTTGTCAAGCCTTGTCACGCCTCACTGACTGACTTGACAGGTGACAACAATGCACCACATGTCAGAGTGTCACTCACTTGTCTACCTGTCAAGCTGTCACCTGTCAAGCTGACAGGTTGTCAAGCCTTGTCACGCCTCACTGACTGACTTGACAGGTGACAACAATGCACCACATGTCAGAGTGTCACTCACTTGTCTACCTGTCAAGCTGTCACCTGTCAAGCTGACAGGTTGTCAAGCCTTGTCACGCCTCACTGACTGACTTGACAGGTGACAACAATGCACCACATGTCAGAGTGTCACTCACTTGTCTACCTGTCAAGCTGTCACCTGTCAAGCTGACAGGTTGTCAAGCCTTGTCACGCCTCACTGACTGACTTGACAGGTGACAACAATGCACCACATGTCAGAGTGTCACTCACTTGTCTACCTGTCAAGCTGTCACCTGTCAAGCTGACAGGTTGTCAAGCCTTGTCACGCCTCACTGACTGACTTGACAGGTGACAACAATGCACCACATGTCAGAGTGTCACTCACTTGTCTACCTGTCAAGCTGTCACCTGTCAAGCTGACAGGTTGTCAAGCCTTGTCACGCCTCACTGACTGACTTGACAGGTGACAACAATGCACCACATGTCAGAGTGTCACTCACTTGTCTACCTGTCAAGCTGTCACCTGTCAAGCTGACAGGTTGTCAAGCCTTGTCACGCCTCACTGACTGACTTGACAGGTGACAACAATGCACCACATGTCAGAGTGTCACTCACTTGTCTACCTGTCAAGCTGTCACCTGTCAAGCTGACAGGTTGTCAAGCCTTGTCACGCCTCACTGACTGACTTGACAGGTGACAACAATGCACCACATGTCAGAGTGTCACTCACTTGTCTACCTGTCAAGCTGTCACCTGTCAAGCTGACAGGTTGTCAAGCCTTGTCACGCCTCACTGACTGACTTGACAGGTGACAACAATGCACCACATGTCAGAGTGTCACTCACTTGTCTACCTGTCAAGCTGTCACCTGTCAAGCTGACAGGTTGTCAAGCCTTGTCACGCCTCACTGACTGACTTGACAGGTGACAACAATGCACCACATGTCAGAGTGTCACTCACTTGTCTACCTGTCAAGCTGTCACCTGTCAAGCTGACAGGTTGTCAAGCCTTGTCACGCCTCACTGACTGACTTGACAGTGACAACAATGCACCACATGTCAGAGTGTCACTCACTTGTCTACCTGTCAAGCTGTCACCTGTCAAGCTGACAGGTTGTCAAGCCTTGTCACGCCTCACTGACTGACTTGACAGGTGACAACAATGCACCACATGTCAGAGTGTCACTCACTTGTCTACCTGTCAAGCTGTCACCTGTCAAGCTGACAGGTTGTCAAGCCTTGTCACGCCTCACTGACTGACTTGACAGGTGACAACAATGCACCACATGTCAGAGTGTCACTCACTTGTCTACCTGTCAAGCTGTCACCTGTCAAGCTGACAGGTTGTCAAGCCTTGTCACGCCTCACTGACTGACTTGACAGGTGACAACAATGCACCACATGTCAGAGTGTCACTCACTTGTCTACCTGTCAAGCTGTCACCTGTCAAGCTGACAGGTTGTCAAGCCTTGTCACGCCTCACTGACTGACTTGACAGGTGACAACAATGCACCACATGTCAGAGTGTCACTCACTTGTCTACCTGTCAAGCTGTCACCTGTCAAGCTGACAGGTTGTCAAGCCTTGTCACGCCTCACTGACTGACTTGACAGGTGACAACAATGCACCACATGTCAGAGTGTCACTCACTTGTCTACCTGTCAAGCTGTCACCTGTCAAGCTGACAGGTTGTCAAGCCTTGTCACGCCTCACTGACTGACTTGACAGGTGACAACAATGCACCACATGTCAGAGTGTCACTCACTTGTCTACCTGTCAAGCTGTCACCTGTCAAGCTGACAGGTTGTCAAGCCTTGTCACGCCTCACTGACTGACTTGACAGGTGACAACAATGCACCACATGTCAGAGTGTCACTCACTTGTCTACCTGTCAAGCTGTCACCTGTCAAGCTGACAGGTTGTCAAGCCTTGTCACGCCTCACTGACTGACTTGACAGGTGACAACAATGCACCACATGTCAGAGTGTCACTCACTTGTCTACCTGTCAAGCTGTCACCTGTCAAGCTGACAGGTTGTCAAGCCTTGTCACGCCTCACTGACTGACTTGACAGGTGACAACAATGCACCACATGTCAGAGTGTCACTCACTTGTCTACCTGTCAAGCTGTCACCTGTCAAGCTGACAGGTTGTCAAGCCTTGTCACGCCTCACTGACTGACTTGACAGGTGACAACAATGCACCACATGTCAGAGTGTCACTCACTTGTCTACCTGTCAAGCTGTCACCTGTCAAGCTGACAGGTTGTCAAGCCTTGTCACGCCTCACTGACTGACTTGACAGGTGACAACAATGCACCACATGTCAGAGTGTCACTCACTTGTCTACCTGTCAAGCTGTCACCTGTCAAGCTGACAGGTTGTCAAGCCTTGTCACGCCTCACTGACTGACTTGACAGGTGACAACAATGCACCACATGTCAGAGTGTCACTCACTTGTCTACCTGTCAAGCTGTCACCTGTCAAGCTGACAGGTTGTCAAGCCTTGTCACGCCTCACTGACTGACTTGACAGGTGACAACAATGCACCACATGTCAGAGTGTCACTCACTTGTCTACCTGTCAAGCTGTCACCTGTCAAGCTGACAGGTTGTCAAGCCTTGTCACGCCTCACTGACTGACTTGACAGGTGACAACAATGCACCACATGTCAGAGTGTCACTCACTTGTCTACCTGTCAAGCTGTCACCTGTCAAGCTGACAGGTTGTCAAGCCTTGTCACGCCTCACTGACTGACTTGACAGGTGACAACAATGCACCACATGTCAGAGTGTCACTCACTTGTCTACCTGTCAAGCTGTCACCTGTCAAGCTGACAGGTTGTCAAGCCTTGTCACGCCTCACTGACTGACTTGACAGGTGACAACAATGCACCACATGTCAGAGTGTCACTCACTTGTCTACCTGTCAAGCTGTCACCTGTCAAGCTGACAGGTTGTCAAGCCTTGTCACGCCTCACTGACTGACTTGACAGGTGACAACAATGCACCACATGTCAGAGTGTCACTCACTTGTCTACCTGTCAAGCTGTCACCTGTCAAGCTGACAGGTTGTCAAGCCTTGTCACGCCTCACTGACTGACTTGACAGGTGACAACAATGCACCACATGTCAGAGTGTCACTCACTTGTCTACCTGTCAAGCTGTCACCTGTCAAGCTGACAGGTTGTCAAGCCTTGTCACGCCTCACTGACTGACTTGACAGGTGACAACAATGCACCACATGTCAGAGTGTCACTCACTTGTCTACCTGTCAAGCTGTCACCTGTCAAGCTGACAGGTTGTCAAGCCTTGTCACGCCTCACTGACTGACTTGACAGGTGACAACAATGCACCACATGTCAGAGTGTCACTCACTTGTCTACCTGTCAAGCTGTCACCTGTCAAGCTGACAGGTTGTCAAGCCTTGTCACGCCTCACTGACTGACTTGACAGGTGACAACAATGCACCACATGTCAGAGTGTCACTCACTTGTCTACCTGTCAAGCTGTCACCTGTCAAGCTGACAGGTTGTCAAGCCTTGTCACGCCTCACTGACTGACTTGACAGGTGACAACAATGCACCACATGTCAGAGTGTCACTCACTTGTCTACCTGTCAAGCTGTCACCTGTCAAGCTGACAGGTTGTCAAGCCTTGTCACGCCTCACTGACTGACTTGACAGGTGACAACAATGCACCACATGTCAGAGTGTCACTCACTTGTCTACCTGTCAAGCTGTCACCTGTCAAGCTGACAGGTTGTCAAGCCTTGTCACGCCTCACTGACTGACTTGACAGGTGACAACAATGCACCACATGTCAGAGTGTCACTCACTTGTCTACCTGTCAAGCTGTCACCTGTCAAGCTGACAGGTTGTCAAGCCTTGTCACGCCTCACTGACTGACTTGACAGGTGACAACAATGCACCACATGTCAGAGTGTCACTCACTTGTCTACCTGTCAAGCTGTCACCTGTCAAGCTGACAGGTTGTCAAGCCTTGTCACGCCTCACTGACTGACTTGACAGGTGACAACAATGCACCACATGTCAGAGTGTCACTCACTTGTCTACCTGTCAAGCTGTCACCTGTCAAGCTGACAGGTTGTCAAGCCTTGTCACGCCTCACTGACTGACTTGACAGGTGACAACAATGCACCACATGTCAGAGTGTCACTCACTTGTCTACCTGTCAAGCTGTCACCTGTCAAGCTGACAGGTTGTCAAGCCTTGTCACGCCTCACTGACTGACTTGACAGGTGACAACAATGCACCACATGTCAGAGTGTCACTCACTTGTCTACCTGTCAAGCTGTCACCTGTCAAGCTGACAGGTTGTCAAGCCTTGTCACGCCTCACTGACTGACTTGACAGGTGACAACAATGCACCACATGTCAGAGTGTCACTCACTTGTCTACCTGTCAAGCTGTCACCTGTCAAGCTGACAGGTTGTCAAGCCTTGTCACGCCTCACTGACTGACTTGACAGGTGACAACAATGCACCACATGTCAGAGTGTCACTCACTTGTCTACCTGTCAAGCTGTCACCTGTCAAGCTGACAGGTTGTCAAGCCTTGTCACGCCTCACTGACTGACTTGACAGGTGACAACAATGCACCACATGTCAGAGTGTCACTCACTTGTCTACCTGTCAAGCTGTCACCTGTCAAGCTGACAGGTTGTCAAGCCTTGTCACGCCTCACTGACTGACTTGACAGGTGACAACAATGCACCACATGTCAGAGTGTCACTCACTTGTCTACCTGTCAAGCTGTCACCTGTCAAGCTGACAGGTTGTCAAGCCTTGTCACGCCTCACTGACTGACTTGACAGGTGACAACAATGCACCACATGTCAGAGTGTCACTCACTTGTCTACCTGTCAAGCTGTCACCTGTCAAGCTGACAGGTTGTCAAGCCTTGTCACGCCTCACTGACTGACTTGACAGGTGACAACAATGCACCACATGTCAGAGTGTCACTCACTTGTCTACCTGTCAAGCTGTCACCTGTCAAGCTGACAGGTTGTCAAGCCTTGTCACGCCTCACTGACTGACTTGACAGGTGACAACAATGCACCACATGTCAGAGTGTCACTCACTTGTCTACCTGTCAAGCTGTCACCTGTCAAGCTGACAGGTTGTCAAGCCTTGTCACGCCTCACTGACTGACTTGACAGGTGACAACAATGCACCACATGTCAGAGTGTCACTCACTTGTCTACCTGTCAAGCTGTCACCTGTCAAGCTGACAGGTTGTCAAGCCTTGTCACGCCTCACTGACTGACTTGACAGGTGACAACAATGCACCACATGTCAGAGTGTCACTCACTTGTCTACCTGTCAAGCTGTCACCTGTCAAGCTGACAGGTTGTCAAGCCTTGTCACGCCTCACTGACTGACTTGACAGGTGACAACAATGCACCACATGTCAGAGTGTCACTCACTTGTCTACCTGTCAAGCTGTCACCTGTCAAGCTGACAGGTTGTCAAGCCTTGTCACGCCTCACTGACTGACTTGACAGGTGACAACAATGCACCACATGTCAGAGTGTCACTCACTTGTCTACCTGTCAAGCTGTCACCTGTCAAGCTGACAGGTTGTCAAGCCTTGTCACGCCTCACTGACTGACTTGACAGGTGACAACAATGCACCACATGTCAGAGTGTCACTCACTTGTCTACCTGTCAAGCTGTCACCTGTCAAGCTGACAGGTTGTCAAGCCTTGTCACGCCTCACTGACTGACTTGACAGGTGACAACAATGCACCACATGTCAGAGTGTCACTCACTTGTCTACCTGTCAAGCTGTCACCTGTCAAGCTGACAGGTTGTCAAGCCTTGTCACGCCTCACTGACTGACTTGACAGGTGACAACAATGCACCACATGTCAGAGTGTCACTCACTTGTCTACCTGTCAAGCTGTCACCTGTCAAGCTGACAGGTTGTCAAGCCTTGTCACGCCTCACTGACTGACTTGACAGGTGACAACAATGCACCACATGTCAGAGTGTCACTCACTTGTCTACCTGTCAAGCTGTCACCTGTCAAGCTGACAGGTTGTCAAGCCTTGTCACGCCTCACTGACTGACTTGACAGGTGACAACAATGCACCACATGTCAGAGTGTCACTCACTTGTCTACCTGTCAAGCTGTCACCTGTCAAGCTGACAGGTTGTCAAGCCTTGTCACGCCTCACTGACTGACTTGACAGGTGACAACAATGCACCACATGTCAGAGTGTCACTCACTTGTCTACCTGTCAAGCTGTCACCTGTCAAGCTGACAGGTTGTCAAGCCTTGTCACGCCTCACTGACTGACTTGACAGGTGACAACAATGCACCACATGTCAGAGTGTCACTCACTTGTCTACCTGTCAAGCTGTCACCTGTCAAGCTGACAGGTTGTCAAGCCTTGTCACGCCTCACTGACTGACTTGACAGGTGACAACAATGCACCACATGTCAGAGTGTCACTCACTTGTCTACCTGTCAAGCTGTCACCTGTCAAGCTGACAGGTTGTCAAGCCTTGTCACGCCTCACTGACTGACTTGACAGGTGACAACAATGCACCACATGTCAGAGTGTCACTCACTTGTCTACCTGTCAAGCTGTCACCTGTCAAGCTGACAGGTTGTCAAGCCTTGTCACGCCTCACTGACTGACTTGACAGGTGACAACAATGCACCACATGTCAGAGTGTCACTCACTTGTCTACCTGTCAAGCTGTCACCTGTCAAGCTGACAGGTTGTCAAGCCTTGTCACGCCTCACTGACTGACTTGACAGGTGACAACAATGCACCACATGTCAGAGTGTCACTCACTTGTCTACCTGTCAAGCTGTCACCTGTCAAGCTGACAGGTTGTCAAGCCTTGTCACGCCTCACTGACTGACTTGACAGGTGACAACAATGCACCACATGTCAGAGTGTCACTCACTTGTCTACCTGTCAAGCTGTCACCTGTCAAGCTGACAGGTTGTCAAGCCTTGTCACGCCTCACTGACTGACTTGACAGGTGACAACAATGCACCACATGTCAGAGTGTCACTCACTTGTCTACCTGTCAAGCTGTCACCTGTCAAGCTGACAGGTTGTCAAGCCTTGTCACGCCTCACTGACTGACTTGACAGGTGACAACAATGCACCACATGTCAGAGTGTCACTCACTTGTCTACCTGTCAAGCTGTCACCTGTCAAGCTGACAGGTTGTCAAGCCTTGTCACGCCTCACTGACTGACTTGACAGGTGACAACAATGCACCACATGTCAGAGTGTCACTCACTTGTCTACCTGTCAAGCTGTCACCTGTCAAGCTGACAGGTTGTCAAGCCTTGTCACGCCTCACTGACTGACTTGACAGGTGACAACAATGCACCACATGTCAGAGTGTCACTCACTTGTCTACCTGTCAAGCTGTCACCTGTCAAGCTGACAGGTTGTCAAGCCTTGTCACGCCTCACTGACTGACTTGACAGGTGACAACAATGCACCACATGTCAGAGTGTCACTCACTTGTCTACCTGTCAAGCTGTCACCTGTCAAGCTGACAGGTTGTCAAGCCTTGTCACGCCTCACTGACTGACTTGACAGGTGACAACAATGCACCACATGTCAGAGTGTCACTCACTTGTCTACCTGTCAAGCTGTCACCTGTCAAGCTGACAGGTTGTCAAGCCTTGTCACGCCTCACTGACTGACTTGACAGGTGACAACAATGCACCACATGTCAGAGTGTCACTCACTTGTCTACCTGTCAAGCTGTCACCTGTCAAGCTGACAGGTTGTCAAGCCTTGTCACGCCTCACTGACTGACTTGACAGGTGACAACAATGCACCACATGTCAGAGTGTCACTCACTTGTCTACCTGTCAAGCTGTCACCTGTCAAGCTGACAGGTTGTCAAGCCTTGTCACGCCTCACTGACTGACTTGACAGGTGACAACAATGCACCACATGTCAGAGTGTCACTCACTTGTCTACCTGTCAAGCTGTCACCTGTCAAGCTGACAGGTTGTCAAGCCTTGTCACGCCTCACTGACTGACTTGACAGGTGACAACAATGCACCACATGTCAGAGTGTCACTCACTTGTCTACCTGTCAAGCTGTCACCTGTCAAGCTGACAGGTTGTCAAGCCTTGTCACGCCTCACTGACTGACTTGACAGGTGACAACAATGCACCACATGTCAGAGTGTCACTCACTTGTCTACCTGTCAAGCTGTCACCTGTCAAGCTGACAGGTTGTCAAGCCTTGTCACGCCTCACTGACTGACTTGACAGGTGACAACAATGCACCACATGTCAGAGTGTCACTCACTTGTCTACCTGTCAAGCTGTCACCTGTCAAGCTGACAGGTTGTCAAGCCTTGTCACGCCTCACTGACTGACTTGACAGGTGACAACAATGCACCACATGTCAGAGTGTCACTCACTTGTCTACCTGTCAAGCTGTCACCTGTCAAGCTGACAGGTTGTCAAGCCTTGTCACGCCTCACTGACTGACTTGACAGGTGACAACAATGCACCACATGTCAGAGTGTCACTCACTTGTCTACCTGTCAAGCTGTCACCTGTCAAGCTGACAGGTTGTCAAGCCTTGTCACGCCTCACTGACTGACTTGACAGGTGACAACAATGCACCACATGTCAGAGTGTCACTCACTTGTCTACCTGTCAAGCTGTCACCTGTCAAGCTGACAGGTTGTCAAGCCTTGTCACGCCTCACTGACTGACTTGACAGGTGACAACAATGCACCACATGTCAGAGTGTCACTCACTTGTCTACCTGTCAAGCTGTCACCTGTCAAGCTGACAGGTTGTCAAGCCTTGTCACGCCTCACTGACTGACTTGACAGGTGACAACAATGCACCACATGTCAGAGTGTCACTCACTTGTCTACCTGTCAAGCTGTCACCTGTCAAGCTGACAGGTTGTCAAGCCTTGTCACGCCTCACTGACTGACTTGACAGGTGACAACAATGCACCACATGTCAGAGTGTCACTCACTTGTCTACCTGTCAAGCTGTCACCTGTCAAGCTGACAGGTTGTCAAGCCTTGTCACGCCTCACTGACTGACTTGACAGGTGACAACAATGCACCACATGTCAGAGTGTCACTCACTTGTCTACCTGTCAAGCTGTCACCTGTCAAGCTGACAGGTTGTCAAGCCTTGTCACGCCTCACTGACTGACTTGACAGGTGACAACAATGCACCACATGTCAGAGTGTCACTCACTTGTCTACCTGTCAAGCTGTCACCTGTCAAGCTGACAGGTTGTCAAGCCTTGTCACGCCTCACTGACTGACTTGACAGGTGACAACAATGCACCACATGTCAGAGTGTCACTCACTTGTCTACCTGTCAAGCTGTCACCTGTCAAGCTGACAGGTTGTCAAGCCTTGTCACGCCTCACTGACTGACTTGACAGGTGACAACAATGCACCACATGTCAGAGTGTCACTCACTTGTCTACCTGTCAAGCTGTCACCTGTCAAGCTGACAGGTTGTCAAGCCTTGTCACGCCTCACTGACTGACTTGACAGGTGACAACAATGCACCACATGTCAGAGTGTCACTCACTTGTCTACCTGTCAAGCTGTCACCTGTCAAGCTGACAGGTTGTCAAGCCTTGTCACGCCTCACTGACTGACTTGACAGGTGACAACAATGCACCACATGTCAGAGTGTCACTCACTTGTCTACCTGTCAAGCTGTCACCTGTCAAGCTGACAGGTTGTCAAGCCTTGTCACGCCTCACTGACTGACTTGACAGGTGACAACAATGCACCACATGTCAGAGTGTCACTCACTTGTCTACCTGTCAAGCTGTCACCTGTCAAGCTGACAGGTTGTCAAGCCTTGTCACGCCTCACTGACTGACTTGACAGGTGACAACAATGCACCACATGTCAGAGTGTCACTCACTTGTCTACCTGTCAAGCTGTCACCTGTCAAGCTGACAGGTTGTCAAGCCTTGTCACGCCTCACTGACTGACTTGACAGGTGACAACAATGCACCACATGTCAGAGTGTCACTCACTTGTCTACCTGTCAAGCTGTCACCTGTCAAGCTGACAGGTTGTCAAGCCTTGTCACGCCTCACTGACTGACTTGACAGGTGACAACAATGCACCACATGTCAGAGTGTCACTCACTTGTCTACCTGTCAAGCTGTCACCTGTCAAGCTGACAGGTTGTCAAGCCTTGTCACGCCTCACTGACTGACTTGACAGGTGACAACAATGCACCACATGTCAGAGTGTCACTCACTTGTCTACCTGTCAAGCTGTCACCTGTCAAGCTGACAGGTTGTCAAGCCTTGTCACGCCTCACTGACTGACTTGACAGGTGACAACAATGCACCACATGTCAGAGTGTCACTCACTTGTCTACCTGTCAAGCTGTCACCTGTCAAGCTGACAGGTTGTCAAGCCTTGTCACGCCTCACTGACTGACTTGACAGGTGACAACAATGCACCACATGTCAGAGTGTCACTCACTTGTCTACCTGTCAAGCTGTCACCTGTCAAGCTGACAGGTTGTCAAGCCTTGTCACGCCTCACTGACTGACTTGACAGGTGACAACAATGCACCACATGTCAGAGTGTCACTCACTTGTCTACCTGTCAAGCTGTCACCTGTCAAGCTGACAGGTTGTCAAGCCTTGTCACGCCTCACTGACTGACTTGACAGGTGACAACAATGCACCACATGTCAGAGTGTCACTCACTTGTCTACCTGTCAAGCTGTCACCTGTCAAGCTGACAGGTTGTCAAGCCTTGTCACGCCTCACTGACTGACTTGACAGGTGACAACAATGCACCACATGTCAGAGTGTCACTCACTTGTCTACCTGTCAAGCTGTCACCTGTCAAGCTGACAGGTTGTCAAGCCTTGTCACGCCTCACTGACTGACTTGACAGGTGACAACAATGCACCACATGTCAGAGTGTCACTCACTTGTCTACCTGTCAAGCTGTCACCTGTCAAGCTGACAGGTTGTCAAGCCTTGTCACGCCTCACTGACTGACTTGACAGGTGACAACAATGCACCACATGTCAGAGTGTCACTCACTTGTCTACCTGTCAAGCTGTCACCTGTCAAGCTGACAGGTTGTCAAGCCTTGTCACGCCTCACTGACTGACTTGACAGGTGACAACAATGCACCACATGTCAGAGTGTCACTCACTTGTCTACCTGTCAAGCTGTCACCTGTCAAGCTGACAGGTTGTCAAGCCTTGTCACGCCTCACTGACTGACTTGACAGGTGACAACAATGCACCACATGTCAGAGTGTCACTCACTTGTCTACCTGTCAAGCTGTCACCTGTCAAGCTGACAGGTTGTCAAGCCTTGTCACGCCTCACTGACTGACTTGACAGGTGACAACAATGCACCACATGTCAGAGTGTCACTCACTTGTCTACCTGTCAAGCTGTCACCTGTCAAGCTGACAGGTTGTCAAGCCTTGTCACGCCTCACTGACTGACTTGACAGGTGACAACAATGCACCACATGTCAGAGTGTCACTCACTTGTCTACCTGTCAAGCTGTCACCTGTCAAGCTGACAGGTTGTCAAGCCTTGTCACGCCTCACTGACTGACTTGACAGGTGACAACAATGCACCACATGTCAGAGTGTCACTCACTTGTCTACCTGTCAAGCTGTCACCTGTCAAGCTGACAGGTTGTCAAGCCTTGTCACGCCTCACTGACTGACTTGACAGGTGACAACAATGCACCACATGTCAGAGTGTCACTCACTTGTCTACCTGTCAAGCTGTCACCTGTCAAGCTGACAGGTTGTCAAGCCTTGTCACGCCTCACTGACTGACTTGACAGGTGACAACAATGCACCACATGTCAGAGTGTCACTCACTTGTCTACCTGTCAAGCTGTCACCTGTCAAGCTGACAGGTTGTCAAGCCTTGTCACGCCTCACTGACTGACTTGACAGGTGACAACAATGCACCACATGTCAGAGTGTCACTCACTTGTCTACCTGTCAAGCTGTCACCTGTCAAGCTGACAGGTTGTCAAGCCTTGTCACGCCTCACTGACTGACTTGACAGGTGACAACAATGCACCACATGTCAGAGTGTCACTCACTTGTCTACCTGTCAAGCTGTCACCTGTCAAGCTGACAGGTTGTCAAGCCTTGTCACGCCTCACTGACTGACTTGACAGGTGACAACAATGCACCACATGTCAGAGTGTCACTCACTTGTCTACCTGTCAAGCTGTCACCTGTCAAGCTGACAGGTTGTCAAGCCTTGTCACGCCTCACTGACTGACTTGACAGGTGACAACAATGCACCACATGTCAGAGTGTCACTCACTTGTCTACCTGTCAAGCTGTCACCTGTCAAGCTGACAGGTTGTCAAGCCTTGTCACGCCTCACTGACTGACTTGACAGGTGACAACAATGCACCACATGTCAGAGTGTCACTCACTTGTCTACCTGTCAAGCTGTCACCTGTCAAGCTGACAGGTTGTCAAGCCTTGTCACGCCTCACTGACTGACTTGACAGGTGACAACAATGCACCACATGTCAGAGTGTCACTCACTTGTCTACCTGTCAAGCTGTCACCTGTCAAGCTGACAGGTTGTCAAGCCTTGTCACGCCTCACTGACTGACTTGACAGGTGACAACAATGCACCACATGTCAGAGTGTCACTCACTTGTCTACCTGTCAAGCTGTCACCTGTCAAGCTGACAGGTTGTCAAGCCTTGTCACGCCTCACTGACTGACTTGACAGGTGACAACAATGCACCACATGTCAGAGTGTCACTCACTTGTCTACCTGTCAAGCTGTCACCTGTCAAGCTGACAGGTTGTCAAGCCTTGTCACGCCTCACTGACTGACTTGACAGGTGACAACAATGCACCACATGTCAGAGTGTCACTCACTTGTCTACCTGTCAAGCTGTCACCTGTCAAGCTGACAGGTTGTCAAGCCTTGTCACGCCTCACTGACTGACTTGACAGGTGACAACAATGCACCACATGTCAGAGTGTCACTCACTTGTCTACCTGTCAAGCTGTCACCTGTCAAGCTGACAGGTTGTCAAGCCTTGTCACGCCTCACTGACTGACTTGACAGGTGACAACAATGCACCACATGTCAGAGTGTCACTCACTTGTCTACCTGTCAAGCTGTCACCTGTCAAGCTGACAGGTTGTCAAGCCTTGTCACGCCTCACTGACTGACTTGACAGGTGACAACAATGCACCACATGTCAGAGTGTCACTCACTTGTCTACCTGTCAAGCTGTCACCTGTCAAGCTGACAGGTTGTCAAGCCTTGTCACGCCTCACTGACTGACTTGACAGGTGACAACAATGCACCACATGTCAGAGTGTCACTCACTTGTCTACCTGTCAAGCTGTCACCTGTCAAGCTGACAGGTTGTCAAGCCTTGTCACGCCTCACTGACTGACTTGACAGGTGACAACAATGCACCACATGTCAGAGTGTCACTCACTTGTCTACCTGTCAAGCTGTCACCTGTCAAGCTGACAGGTTGTCAAGCCTTGTCACGCCTCACTGACTGACTTGACAGGTGACAACAATGCACCACATGTCAGAGTGTCACTCACTTGTCTACCTGTCAAGCTGTCACCTGTCAAGCTGACAGGTTGTCAAGCCTTGTCACGCCTCACTGACTGACTTGACAGGTGACAACAATGCACCACATGTCAGAGTGTCACTCACTTGTCTACCTGTCAAGCTGTCACCTGTCAAGCTGACAGGTTGTCAAGCCTTGTCACGCCTCACTGACTGACTTGACAGGTGACAACAATGCACCACATGTCAGAGTGTCACTCACTTGTCTACCTGTCAAGCTGTCACCTGTCAAGCTGACAGGTTGTCAAGCCTTGTCACGCCTCACTGACTGACTTGACAGGTGACAACAATGCACCACATGTCAGAGTGTCACTCACTTGTCTACCTGTCAAGCTGTCACCTGTCAAGCTGACAGGTTGTCAAGCCTTGTCACGCCTCACTGACTGACTTGACAGGTGACAACAATGCACCACATGTCAGAGTGTCACTCACTTGTCTACCTGTCAAGCTGTCACCTGTCAAGCTGACAGGTTGTCAAGCCTTGTCACGCCTCACTGACTGACTTGACAGGTGACAACAATGCACCACATGTCAGAGTGTCACTCACTTGTCTACCTGTCAAGCTGTCACCTGTCAAGCTGACAGGTTGTCAAGCCTTGTCACGCCTCACTGACTGACTTGACAGGTGACAACAATGCACCACATGTCAGAGTGTCACTCACTTGTCTACCTGTCAAGCTGTCACCTGTCAAGCTGACAGGTTGTCAAGCCTTGTCACGCCTCACTGACTGACTTGACAGGTGACAACAATGCACCACATGTCAGAGTGTCACTCACTTGTCTACCTGTCAAGCTGTCACCTGTCAAGCTGACAGGTTGTCAAGCCTTGTCACGCCTCACTGACTGACTTGACAGGTGACAACAATGCACCACATGTCAGAGTGTCACTCACTTGTCTACCTGTCAAGCTGTCACCTGTCAAGCTGACAGGTTGTCAAGCCTTGTCACGCCTCACTGACTGACTTGACAGGTGACAACAATGCACCACATGTCAGAGTGTCACTCACTTGTCTACCTGTCAAGCTGTCACCTGTCAAGCTGACAGGTTGTCAAGCCTTGTCACGCCTCACTGACTGACTTGACAGGTGACAACAATGCACCACATGTCAGAGTGTCACTCACTTGTCTACCTGTCAAGCTGTCACCTGTCAAGCTGACAGGTTGTCAAGCCTTGTCACGCCTCACTGACTGACTTGACAGGTGACAACAATGCACCACATGTCAGAGTGTCACTCACTTGTCTACCTGTCAAGCTGTCACCTGTCAAGCTGACAGGTTGTCAAGCCTTGTCACGCCTCACTGACTGACTTGACAGGTGACAACAATGCACCACATGTCAGAGTGTCACTCACTTGTCTACCTGTCAAGCTGTCACCTGTCAAGCTGACAGGTTGTCAAGCCTTGTCACGCCTCACTGACTGACTTGACAGGTGACAACAATGCACCACATGTCAGAGTGTCACTCACTTGTCTACCTGTCAAGCTGTCACCTGTCAAGCTGACAGGTTGTCAAGCCTTGTCACGCCTCACTGACTGACTTGACAGGTGACAACAATGCACCACATGTCAGAGTGTCACTCACTTGTCTACCTGTCAAGCTGTCACCTGTCAAGCTGACAGGTTGTCAAGCCTTGTCACGCCTCACTGACTGACTTGACAGGTGACAACAATGCACCACATGTCAGAGTGTCACTCACTTGTCTACCTGTCAAGCTGTCACCTGTCAAGCTGACAGGTTGTCAAGCCTTGTCACGCCTCACTGACTGACTTGACAGGTGACAACAATGCACCACATGTCAGAGTGTCACTCACTTGTCTACCTGTCAAGCTGTCACCTGTCAAGCTGACAGGTTGTCAAGCCTTGTCACGCCTCACTGACTGACTTGACAGGTGACAACAATGCACCACATGTCAGAGTGTCACTCACTTGTCTACCTGTCAAGCTGTCACCTGTCAAGCTGACAGGTTGTCAAGCCTTGTCACGCCTCACTGACTGACTGA
>MRSW03000106.1:0-26258 GCA_001923025.3 Taenia multiceps | reverse complement strand
TGACAACAATGCACCACATGTCAGAGTGGTCACTCACTTGTCTACCTGTCAGCTGTCAACCTGTCAAGCTGACAGGTTTGTCAAGCCTTGCACGCCTCACTGACTGACTTGACAGACAACAATGCACCACATGTCAGAGTGTCACTCACTTGTCTACCTGTCAAGCTGTCACCTGTCAAGCTGACATTTGTCAAGCCTTGCCACGCCTCACTGACTGACTTGACAGGTGACAACAATGCACCACATGTCAGAGTGTCACTCACTTGTCTACCTCAAGCTGTCACCTGTCAAGCTGACAGGTTGTCAAGCCTTGTCACGCCGCTCACTGACTGACTTGACAGGTGACAACAATGCACCACATGTCAGAGGAGTCACTCACTTGTCTACCTGTCAAGCGTCACCTGTCAAGCTGACAGGTTGTCAAGCCTTGTCACGCCTCACTGACTGACTTGACAGGTGACAACAATGCACCACATGTCAGAGTGTCACCACTTGTCTACCTGTCAAGCTGTCACCTGTCAAGCTGACAGGTTGTCAAGCCTTGTCACGCCTCACTGACTGACTTGACAGGTGACAACAATGCACCACATGTCAGAGTGTCACTCACTTGTCTACCTGTCAAGCTGTCACCTGTCAAGCTGACAGGGTGTCAAGCCTTGTCACGCCTCACTGACTGACTTGACAGGTGACAACAATGCACCACATGTCAGAGTGTCACTCACTTGTCTACCTGTCAAGCTGTCACCTGTCAAGCTGACAGGTTGTCAAGCCTTGTCACGCCTCACTGACTGACTTGACAGGTGACAACAATGCACCACATGTCAGAGTGTCACTCACTTGTCTACCTGTCAAGCTGTCACCTGTCAAGCTGACAGGTTGTCAAGCCTTGTCACGCCTCACTGACTGACTTGACAGGTGACAACAATGCACCACATGTCAGAGTGTCACTCACTTGTCTACCTGTCAAGCTGTCACCTGTCAAGCTGACAGGTTGTCAAGCCTTGTCACGCCTCACTGACTGACTTGACAGGTGACAACAATGCACCACATGTCAGAGTGTCACTCACTTGTCTACCTGTCAAGCTGTCCTGTCAAGCTGACAGGTTGTCAAGCCTTGTCACGCCTCACTGACTGACTTGACAGGTGACAACAATGCACCACATGTCAGAGTGTCACTCACTTGTCTACCTGTCAAGCTGTCACCTGTCAAGCTGACAGGTTGTCAAGCCTTGTCACGCCTCACTGACTGACTTGACAGGTGACAACAATGCACCACATGTCAGAGTGTCACTCACTTGTCTACCTGTCAAGCTGTCACCTGTCAAGCTGACAGGTTGTCAAGCCTTGTCACGCCTCACTGACTGACTTGACAGGTGACAACAATGCACCACATGTCAGAGTGTCACTCACTTGTCTACCTGTCAAGCTGTCACCTGTCAAGCTGACAGGTTGTCAAGCCTTGTCACGCCTCACTGACTGACTTGACAGGTGACAACAATGCACCACATGTCAGAGTGTCACTCACTTGTCTACCTGTCAAGCTGTCACCTGTCAAGCTGACAGGTTGTCAAGCCTTGTCACGCCTCACTGACTGACTTGACAGGTGACAACAATGCACCACATGTCAGAGTGTCACTCACTTGTCTACCTGTCAAGCTGTCACCTGTCAAGCTGACAGGTTGTCAAGCCTTGTCACGCCTCACTGACTGACTTGACAGGTGACAACAATGCACCACATGTCAGAGTGTCACTCACTTGTCTACCTGTCAAGCTGTCACCTGTCAAGCTGACAGGTTGTCAAGCCTTGTCACGCCTCACTGACTGACTTGACAGGTGACAACAATGCACCACATGTCAGAGTGTCACTCACTTGTCTACCTGTCAAGCTGTCACCTGTCAAGCTGACAGGTTGTCAAGCCTTGTCACGCCTCACTGACTGACTTGACAGGTGACAACAATGCACCACATGTCAGAGTGTCACTCACTTGTCTACCTGTCAAGCTGTCACCTGTCAAGCTGACAGGTGTCAAGCCTTGTCACGCCTCACTGACTGACTTGACAGGTGACAACAATGCACCACATGTCAGAGTGTCACTCACTTGTCTACCTGTCAAGCTGTCACCTGTCAAGCTGACAGGTTGTCAAGCCTTGTCACGCCTCACTGACTGACTTGACAGGTGACAACAATGCACCACATGTCAGAGTGTCACTCACTTGTCTACCTGTCAAGCTGTCACCTGTCAAGCTGACAGGTTGTCAAGCCTTGTCACGCCTCACTGACTGACTTGACAGGTGACAACAATGCACCACATGTCAGAGTGTCACTCACTTGTCTACCTGTCAAGCTGTCACCTGTCAAGCTGACAGGTTGTCAAGCCTTGTCACGCCTCACTGACTGACTTGACAGGTGACAACAATGCACCACATGTCAGAGTGTCACTCACTTGTCTACCTGTCAAGCTGTCACCTGTCAAGCTGACAGGTTGTCAAGCCTTGTCACGCCTCACTGACTGACTTGACAGGTGACAACAATGCACCACATGTCAGAGTGTCACTCACTTGTCTACCTGTCAAGCTGTCACCTGTCAAGCTGACAGGTTGTCAAGCCTTGTCACGCCTCACTGACTGACTTGACAGGTGACAACAATGCACCACATGTCAGAGTGTCACTCACTTGTCTACCTGTCAAGCTGTCACCTGTCAAGCTGACAGGTTGTCAAGCCTTGTCACGCCTCACTGACTGACTTGACAGGTGACAACAATGCACCACATGTCAGAGTGTCACTCACTTGTCTACCTGTCAAGCTGTCACCTGTCAAGCTGACAGGTTGTCAAGCCTTGTCACGCCTCACTGACTGACTTGACAGGTGACAACAATGCACCACATGTCAGAGTGTCACTCACTTGTCTACCTGTCAAGCTGTCACCTGTCAAGCTGACAGGTTGTCAAGCCTTGTCACGCCTCACTGACTGACTTGACAGGTGACAACAATGCACCACATGTCAGAGTGTCACTCACTTGTCTACCTGTCAAGCTGTCACCTGTCAAGCTGACAGTGTGTCAAGCCTTGTCACGCCTCACTGACTGACTTGACAGGTGACAACAATGCACCACATGTCAGAGTGTCACTCACTTGTCTACCTGTCAAGCTGTCACCTGTCAAGCTGACAGGTTGTCAAGCCTTGTCACGCCTCACTGACTGACTTGACAGGTGACAACAATGCACCACATGTCAGAGTGTCACTCACTTGTCTACCTGTCAAGCTGTCACCTGTCAAGCTGACAGGTTGTCAAGCCTTGTCACGCCTCACTGACTGACTTGACAGGTGACAACAATGCACCACATGTCAGAGTGTCACTCACTTGTCTACCTGTCAAGCTGTCACCTGTCAAGCTGACAGGTTGTCAAGCCTTGTCACGCCTCACTGACTGACTTGACAGGTGACAACAATGCACCACATGTCAGAGTGTCACTCACTTGTCTACCTGTCAAGCTGTCACCTGTCAAGCTGACAGGTTGTCAAGCCTTGTCACGCCTCACTGACTGACTTGACAGGTGACAACAATGCACCACATGTCAGAGTGTCACTCACTTGTCTACCTGTCAAGC
This sequence comes from Taenia multiceps, assembly GCA_001923025.3. Classification (NCBI taxonomy): domain Eukaryota; kingdom Metazoa; phylum Platyhelminthes; class Cestoda; order Cyclophyllidea; family Taeniidae; genus Taenia; species Taenia multiceps. The sequence continues at coordinate 22,647 of MRSW03000106.1, read as the reverse complement.
TGTCACCTGTCAAGCTGACAGGTTGTCAAGCCTTGTCACGCCTCACTGACTGACTTGACAGGTGACAACAATGCACCACATGTCAGAGTGTCACTCACTTGTCTACCTGTCAAGCTGTCACCTGTCAAGCTGACAGGTTGTCAAGCCTTGTCACGCCTCACTGACTGACTTGACAGGTGACAACAATGCACCACATGTCAGAGTGTCACTCACTTGTCTACCTGTCAAGCTGTCACCTGTCAAGCTGACAGGTTGTCAAGCCTTGTCACGCCTCACTGACTGACTTGACAGGTGACAACAATGCACCACATGTCAGAGTGTCACTCACTTGTCTACCTGTCAAGCTGTCACCTGTCAAGCTGACAGGTTGTCAAGCCTTGTCACGCCTCACTGACTGACTTGACAGGTGACAACAATGCACCACATGTCAGAGTGTCACTCACTTGTCTACCTGTCAAGCTGTCACCTGTCAAGCTGACAGGTTGTCAAGCCTTGTCACGCCTCACTGACTGACTTGACAGGTGACAACAATGCACCACATGTCAGAGTGTCACTCACTTGTCTACCTGTCAAGCTGTCACCTGTCAAGCTGACAGGTTGTCAAGCCTTGTCACGCCTCACTGACTGACTTGACAGGTGACAACAATGCACCACATGTCAGAGTGTCACTCACTTGTCTACCTGTCAAGCTGTCACCTGTCAAGCTGACAGGTTGTCAAGCCTTGTCACGCCTCACTGACTGACTTGACAGGTGACAACAATGCACCACATGTCAGAGTGTCACTCACTTGTCTACCTGTCAAGCTGTCACCTGTCAAGCTGACAGGTTGTCAAGCCTTGTCACGCCTCACTGACTGACTTGACAGGTGACAACAATGCACCACATGTCAGAGTGTCACTCACTTGTCTACCTGTCAAGCTGTCACCTGTCAAGCTGACAGGTTGTCAAGCCTTGTCACGCCTCACTGACTGACTTGACAGGTGACAACAATGCACCACATGTCAGAGTGTCACTCACTTGTCTACCTGTCAAGCTGTCACCTGTCAAGCTGACAGGTTGTCAAGCCTTGTCACGCCTCACTGACTGACTTGACAGGTGACAACAATGCACCACATGTCAGAGTGTCACTCACTTGTCTACCTGTCAAGCTGTCACCTGTCAAGCTGACAGGTTGTCAAGCCTTGTCACGCCTCACTGACTGACTTGACAGGTGACAACAATGCACCACATGTCAGAGTGTCACTCACTTGTCTACCTGTCAAGCTGTCACCTGTCAAGCTGACAGGTTGTCAAGCCTTGTCACGCCTCACTGACTGACTTGACAGGTGACAACAATGCACCACATGTCAGAGTGTCACTCACTTGTCTACCTGTCAAGCTGTCACCTGTCAAGCTGACAGGTTGTCAAGCCTTGTCACGCCTCACTGACTGACTTGACAGGTGACAACAATGCACCACATGTCAGAGTGTCACTCACTTGTCTACCTGTCAAGCTGTCACCTGTCAAGCTGACAGGTTGTCAAGCCTTGTCACGCCTCACTGACTGACTTGACAGGTGACAACAATGCACCACATGTCAGAGTGTCACTCACTTGTCTACCTGTCAAGCTGTCACCTGTCAAGCTGACAGGTTGTCAAGCCTTGTCACGCCTCACTGACTGACTTGACAGGTGACAACAATGCACCACATGTCAGAGTGTCACTCACTTGTCTACCTGTCAAGCTGTCACCTGTCAAGCTGACAGGTTGTCAAGCCTTGTCACGCCTCACTGACTGACTTGACAGGTGACAACAATGCACCACATGTCAGAGTGTCACTCACTTGTCTACCTGTCAAGCTGTCACCTGTCAAGCTGACAGGTTGTCAAGCCTTGTCACGCCTCACTGACTGACTTGACAGGTGACAACAATGCACCACATGTCAGAGTGTCACTCACTTGTCTACCTGTCAAGCTGTCACCTGTCAAGCTGACAGGTTGTCAAGCCTTGTCACGCCTCACTGACTGACTTGACAGGTGACAACAATGCACCACATGTCAGAGTGTCACTCACTTGTCTACCTGTCAAGCTGTCACCTGTCAAGCTGACAGGTTGTCAAGCCTTGTCACGCCTCACTGACTGACTTGACAGGTGACAACAATGCACCACATGTCAGAGTGTCACTCACTTGTCTACCTGTCAAGCTGTCACCTGTCAAGCTGACAGGTTGTCAAGCCTTGTCACGCCTCACTGACTGACTTGACAGGTGACAACAATGCACCACATGTCAGAGTGTCACTCACTTGTCTACCTGTCAAGCTGTCACCTGTCAAGCTGACAGGTTGTCAAGCCTTGTCACGCCTCACTGACTGACTTGACAGGTGACAACAATGCACCACATGTCAGAGTGTCACTCACTTGTCTACCTGTCAAGCTGTCACCTGTCAAGCTGACAGGTTGTCAAGCCTTGTCACGCCTCACTGACTGACTTGACAGGTGACAACAATGCACCACATGTCAGAGTGTCACTCACTTGTCTACCTGTCAAGCTGTCACCTGTCAAGCTGACAGGTTGTCAAGCCTTGTCACGCCTCACTGACTGACTTGACAGGTGACAACAATGCACCACATGTCAGAGTGTCACTCACTTGTCTACCTGTCAAGCTGTCACCTGTCAAGCTGACAGGTTGTCAAGCCTTGTCACGCCTCACTGACTGACTTGACAGGTGACAACAATGCACCACATGTCAGAGTGTCACTCACTTGTCTACCTGTCAAGCTGTCACCTGTCAAGCTGACAGGTTGTCAAGCCTTGTCACGCCTCACTGACTGACTTGACAGGTGACAACAATGCACCACATGTCAGAGTGTCACTCACTTGTCTACCTGTCAAGCTGTCACCTGTCAAGCTGACAGGTTGTCAAGCCTTGTCACGCCTCACTGACTGACTTGACAGGTGACAACAATGCACCACATGTCAGAGTGTCACTCACTTGTCTACCTGTCAAGCTGTCACCTGTCAAGCTGACAGGTTGTCAAGCCTTGTCACGCCTCACTGACTGACTTGACAGGTGACAACAATGCACCACATGTCAGAGTGTCACTCACTTGTCTACCTGTCAAGCTGTCACCTGTCAAGCTGACAGGTTGTCAAGCCTTGTCACGCCTCACTGACTGACTTGACAGGTGACAACAATGCACCACATGTCAGAGTGTCACTCACTTGTCTACCTGTCAAGCTGTCACCTGTCAAGCTGACAGGTTGTCAAGCCTTGTCACGCCTCACTGACTGACTTGACAGGTGACAACAATGCACCACATGTCAGAGTGTCACTCACTTGTCTACCTGTCAAGCTGTCACCTGTCAAGCTGACAGGTTGTCAAGCCTTGTCACGCCTCACTGACTGACTTGACAGGTGACAACAATGCACCACATGTCAGAGTGTCACTCACTTGTCTACCTGTCAAGCTGTCACCTGTCAAGCTGACAGGTTGTCAAGCCTTGTCACGCCTCACTGACTGACTTGACAGGTGACAACAATGCACCACATGTCAGAGTGTCACTCACTTGTCTACCTGTCAAGCTGTCACCTGTCAAGCTGACAGGTTGTCAAGCCTTGTCACGCCTCACTGACTGACTTGACAGGTGACAACAATGCACCACATGTCAGAGTGTCACTCACTTGTCTACCTGTCAAGCTGTCACCTGTCAAGCTGACAGGTTGTCAAGCCTTGTCACGCCTCACTGACTGACTTGACAGGTGACAACAATGCACCACATGTCAGAGTGTCACTCACTTGTCTACCTGTCAAGCTGTCACCTGTCAAGCTGACAGGTTGTCAAGCCTTGTCACGCCTCACTGACTGACTTGACAGGTGACAACAATGCACCACATGTCAGAGTGTCACTCACTTGTCTACCTGTCAAGCTGTCACCTGTCAAGCTGACAGGTTGTCAAGCCTTGTCACGCCTCACTGACTGACTTGACAGGTGACAACAATGCACCACATGTCAGAGTGTCACTCACTTGTCTACCTGTCAAGCTGTCACCTGTCAAGCTGACAGGTTGTCAAGCCTTGTCACGCCTCACTGACTGACTTGACAGGTGACAACAATGCACCACATGTCAGAGTGTCACTCACTTGTCTACCTGTCAAGCTGTCACCTGTCAAGCTGACAGGTTGTCAAGCCTTGTCACGCCTCACTGACTGACTTGACAGGTGACAACAATGCACCACATGTCAGAGTGTCACTCACTTGTCTACCTGTCAAGCTGTCACCTGTCAAGCTGACAGGTTGTCAAGCCTTGTCACGCCTCACTGACTGACTTGACAGGTGACAACAATGCACCACATGTCAGAGTGTCACTCACTTGTCTACCTGTCAAGCTGTCACCTGTCAAGCTGACAGGTTGTCAAGCCTTGTCACGCCTCACTGACTGACTTGACAGGTGACAACAATGCACCACATGTCAGAGTGTCACTCACTTGTCTACCTGTCAAGCTGTCACCTGTCAAGCTGACAGGTTGTCAAGCCTTGTCACGCCTCACTGACTGACTTGACAGGTGACAACAATGCACCACATGTCAGAGTGTCACTCACTTGTCTACCTGTCAAGCTGTCACCTGTCAAGCTGACAGGTTGTCAAGCCTTGTCACGCCTCACTGACTGACTTGACAGGTGACAACAATGCACCACATGTCAGAGTGTCACTCACTTGTCTACCTGTCAAGCTGTCACCTGTCAAGCTGACAGGTTGTCAAGCCTTGTCACGCCTCACTGACTGACTTGACAGGTGACAACAATGCACCACATGTCAGAGTGTCACTCACTTGTCTACCTGTCAAGCTGTCACCTGTCAAGCTGACAGGTTGTCAAGCCTTGTCACGCCTCACTGACTGACTTGACAGGTGACAACAATGCACCACATGTCAGAGTGTCACTCACTTGTCTACCTGTCAAGCTGTCACCTGTCAAGCTGACAGGTTGTCAAGCCTTGTCACGCCTCACTGACTGACTTGACAGGTGACAACAATGCACCACATGTCAGAGTGTCACTCACTTGTCTACCTGTCAAGCTGTCACCTGTCAAGCTGACAGGTTGTCAAGCCTTGTCACGCCTCACTGACTGACTTGACAGGTGACAACAATGCACCACATGTCAGAGTGTCACTCACTTGTCTACCTGTCAAGCTGTCACCTGTCAAGCTGACAGGTTGTCAAGCCTTGTCACGCCTCACTGACTGACTTGACAGGTGACAACAATGCACCACATGTCAGAGTGTCACTCACTTGTCTACCTGTCAAGCTGTCACCTGTCAAGCTGACAGGTTGTCAAGCCTTGTCACGCCTCACTGACTGACTTGACAGGTGACAACAATGCACCACATGTCAGAGTGTCACTCACTTGTCTACCTGTCAAGCTGTCACCTGTCAAGCTGACAGGTTGTCAAGCCTTGTCACGCCTCACTGACTGACTTGACAGGTGACAACAATGCACCACATGTCAGAGTGTCACTCACTTGTCTACCTGTCAAGCTGTCACCTGTCAAGCTGACAGGTTGTCAAGCCTTGTCACGCCTCACTGACTGACTTGACAGGTGACAACAATGCACCACATGTCAGAGTGTCACTCACTTGTCTACCTGTCAAGCTGTCACCTGTCAAGCTGACAGGTTGTCAAGCCTTGTCACGCCTCACTGACTGACTTGACAGGTGACAACAATGCACCACATGTCAGAGTGTCACTCACTTGTCTACCTGTCAAGCTGTCACCTGTCAAGCTGACAGGTTGTCAAGCCTTGTCACGCCTCACTGACTGACTTGACAGGTGACAACAATGCACCACATGTCAGAGTGTCACTCACTTGTCTACCTGTCAAGCTGTCACCTGTCAAGCTGACAGGTTGTCAAGCCTTGTCACGCCTCACTGACTGACTTGACAGGTGACAACAATGCACCACATGTCAGAGTGTCACTCACTTGTCTACCTGTCAAGCTGTCACCTGTCAAGCTGACAGGTTGTCAAGCCTTGTCACGCCTCACTGACTGACTTGACAGGTGACAACAATGCACCACATGTCAGAGTGTCACTCACTTGTCTACCTGTCAAGCTGTCACCTGTCAAGCTGACAGGTTGTCAAGCCTTGTCACGCCTCACTGACTGACTTGACAGGTGACAACAATGCACCACATGTCAGAGTGTCACTCACTTGTCTACCTGTCAAGCTGTCACCTGTCAAGCTGACAGGTTGTCAAGCCTTGTCACGCCTCACTGACTGACTTGACAGGTGACAACAATGCACCACATGTCAGAGTGTCACTCACTTGTCTACCTGTCAAGCTGTCACCTGTCAAGCTGACAGGTTGTCAAGCCTTGTCACGCCTCACTGACTGACTTGACAGGTGACAACAATGCACCACATGTCAGAGTGTCACTCACTTGTCTACCTGTCAAGCTGTCACCTGTCAAGCTGACAGGTTGTCAAGCCTTGTCACGCCTCACTGACTGACTTGACAGGTGACAACAATGCACCACATGTCAGAGTGTCACTCACTTGTCTACCTGTCAAGCTGTCACCTGTCAAGCTGACAGGTTGTCAAGCCTTGTCACGCCTCACTGACTGACTTGACAGGTGACAACAATGCACCACATGTCAGAGTGTCACTCACTTGTCTACCTGTCAAGCTGTCACCTGTCAAGCTGACAGGTTGTCAAGCCTTGTCACGCCTCACTGACTGACTTGACAGGTGACAACAATGCACCACATGTCAGAGTGTCACTCACTTGTCTACCTGTCAAGCTGTCACCTGTCAAGCTGACAGGTTGTCAAGCCTTGTCACGCCTCACTGACTGACTTGACAGGTGACAACAATGCACCACATGTCAGAGTGTCACTCACTTGTCTACCTGTCAAGCTGTCACCTGTCAAGCTGACAGGTTGTCAAGCCTTGTCACGCCTCACTGACTGACTTGACAGGTGACAACAATGCACCACATGTCAGAGTGTCACTCACTTGTCTACCTGTCAAGCTGTCACCTGTCAAGCTGACAGGTTGTCAAGCCTTGTCACGCCTCACTGACTGACTTGACAGGTGACAACAATGCACCACATGTCAGAGTGTCACTCACTTGTCTACCTGTCAAGCTGTCACCTGTCAAGCTGACAGGTTGTCAAGCCTTGTCACGCCTCACTGACTGACTTGACAGGTGACAACAATGCACCACATGTCAGAGTGTCACTCACTTGTCTACCTGTCAAGCTGTCACCTGTCAAGCTGACAGGTTGTCAAGCCTTGTCACGCCTCACTGACTGACTTGACAGGTGACAACAATGCACCACATGTCAGAGTGTCACTCACTTGTCTACCTGTCAAGCTGTCACCTGTCAAGCTGACAGGTTGTCAAGCCTTGTCACGCACTCACTGACTGACTTGACAGGTGACAACAATGCACCACATGTCAGAGTGTCACTCACTTGTCTACCTGTCAAGCTGTCACCTGTCAAGCTGACAGGTTGTCAAGCCTTGTCACGCCTCACTGACTGACTTGACAGGTGACAACAATGCACCACATGTCAGAGTGTCACTCACTTGTCTACCTGTCAAGCTGTCACCTGTCAAGCTGACAGGTTGTCAAGCCTTGTCACGCCTCACTGACTGACTTGACAGGTGACAACAATGCACCACATGTCAGAGTGTCACTCACTTGTCTACCTGTCAAGCTGTCACCTGTCAAGCTGACAGGTTGTCAAGCCTTGTCACGCCTCACTGACTGACTTGACAGGTGACAACAATGCACCACATGTCAGAGTGTCACTCACTTGTCTACCTGTCAAGCTGTCACCTGTCAAGCTGACAGGTTGTCAAGCCTTGTCACGCCTCACTGACTGACTTGACAGGTGACAACAATGCACCACATGTCAGAGTGTCACTCACTTGTCTACCTGTCAAGCTGTCACCTGTCAAGCTGACAGGTTGTCAAGCCTTGTCACGCCTCACTGACTGACTTGACAGGTGACAACAATGCACCACATGTCAGAGTGTCACTCACTTGTCTACCTGTCAAGCTGTCACCTGTCAAGCTGACAGGTTGTCAAGCCTTGTCACGCCTCACTGACTGACTTGACAGGTGACAACAATGCACCACATGTCAGAGTGTCACTCACTTGTCTACCTGTCAAGCTGTCACCTGTCAAGCTGACAGGTTGTCAAGCCTTGTCACGCCTCACTGACTGACTTGACAGGTGACAACAATGCACCACATGTCAGAGTGTCACTCACTTGTCTACCTGTCAAGCTGTCACCTGTCAAGCTGACAGGTTGTCAAGCCTTGTCACGCCTCACTGACTGACTTGACAGGTGACAACAATGCACCACATGTCAGAGTGTCACTCACTTGTCTACCTGTCAAGCTGTCACCTGTCAAGCTGACAGGTTGTCAAGCCTTGTCACGCCTCACTGACTGACTTGACAGGTGACAACAATGCACCACATGTCAGAGTGTCACTCACTTGTCTACCTGTCAAGCTGTCACCTGTCAAGCTGACAGGTTGTCAAGCCTTGTCACGCCTCACTGACTGACTTGACAGGTGACAACAATGCACCACATGTCAGAGTGTCACTCACTTGTCTACCTGTCAAGCTGTCACCTGTCAAGCTGACAGGTTGTCAAGCCTTGTCACGCCTCACTGACTGACTTGACAGGTGACAACAATGCACCACATGTCAGAGTGTCACTCACTTGTCTACCTGTCAAGCTGTCACCTGTCAAGCTGACAGGTTGTCAAGCCTTGTCACGCCTCACTGACTGACTTGACAGGTGACAACAATGCACCACATGTCAGAGTGTCACTCACTTGTCTACCTGTCAAGCTGTCACCTGTCAAGCTGACAGGTTGTCAAGCCTTGTCACGCCTCACTGACTGACTTGACAGGTGACAACAATGCACCACATGTCAGAGTGTCACTCACTTGTCTACCTGTCAAGCTGTCACCTGTCAAGCTGACAGGTTGTCAAGCCTTGTCACGCCTCACTGACTGACTTGACAGGTGACAACAATGCACCACATGTCAGAGTGTCACTCACTTGTCTACCTGTCAAGCTGTCACCTGTCAAGCTGACAGGTTGTCAAGCCTTGTCACGCCTCACTGACTGACTTGACAGGTGACAACAATGCACCACATGTCAGAGTGTCACTCACTTGTCTACCTGTCAAGCTGTCACCTGTCAAGCTGACAGGTTGTCAAGCCTTGTCACGCCTCACTGACTGACTTGACAGGTGACAACAATGCACCACATGTCAGAGTGTCACTCACTTGTCTACCTGTCAAGCTGTCACCTGTCAAGCTGACAGGTTGTCAAGCCTTGTCACGCCTCACTGACTGACTTGACAGGTGACAACAATGCACCACATGTCAGAGTGTCACTCACTTGTCTACCTGTCAAGCTGTCACCTGTCAAGCTGACAGGTTGTCAAGCCTTGTCACGCCTCACTGACTGACTTGACAGGTGACAACAATGCACCACATGTCAGAGTGTCACTCACTTGTCTACCTGTCAAGCTGTCACCTGTCAAGCTGACAGGTTGTCAAGCCTTGTCACGCCTCACTGACTGACTTGACAGGTGACAACAATGCACCACATGTCAGAGTGTCACTCACTTGTCTACCTGTCAAGCTGTCACCTGTCAAGCTGACAGGTTGTCAAGCCTTGTCACGCCTCACTGACTGACTTGACAGGTGACAACAATGCACCACATGTCAGAGTGTCACTCACTTGTCTACCTGTCAAGCTGTCACCTGTCAAGCTGACAGGTTGTCAAGCCTTGTCACGCCTCACTGACTGACTTGACAGGTGACAACAATGCACCACATGTCAGAGTGTCACTCACTTGTCTACCTGTCAAGCTGTCACCTGTCAAGCTGACAGGTTGTCAAGCCTTGTCACGCCTCACTGACTGACTTGACAGGTGACAACAATGCACCACATGTCAGAGTGTCACTCACTTGTCTACCTGTCAAGCTGTCACCTGTCAAGCTGACAGGTTGTCAAGCCTTGTCACGCCTCACTGACTGACTTGACAGGTGACAACAATGCACCACATGTCAGAGTGTCACTCACTTGTCTACCTGTCAAGCTGTCACCTGTCAAGCTGACAGGTTGTCAAGCCTTGTCACGCCTCACTGACTGACTTGACAGGTGACAACAATGCACCACATGTCAGAGTGTCACTCACTTGTCTACCTGTCAAGCTGTCACCTGTCAAGCTGACAGGTTGTCAAGCCTTGTCACGCCTCACTGACTGACTTGACAGGTGACAACAATGCACCACATGTCAGAGTGTCACTCACTTGTCTACCTGTCAAGCTGTCACCTGTCAAGCTGACAGGTTGTCAAGCCTTGTCACGCCTCACTGACTGACTTGACAGGTGACAACAATGCACCACATGTCAGAGTGTCACTCACTTGTCTACCTGTCAAGCTGTCACCTGTCAAGCTGACAGGTTGTCAAGCCTTGTCACGCCTCACTGACTGACTTGACAGGTGACAACAATGCACCACATGTCAGAGTGTCACTCACTTGTCTACCTGTCAAGCTGTCACCTGTCAAGCTGACAGGTTGTCAAGCCTTGTCACGCCTCACTGACTGACTTGACAGGTGACAACAATGCACCACATGTCAGAGTGTCACTCACTTGTCTACCTGTCAAGCTGTCACCTGTCAAGCTGACAGGTTGTCAAGCCTTGTCACGCCTCACTGACTGACTTGACAGGTGACAACAATGCACCACATGTCAGAGTGTCACTCACTTGTCTACCTGTCAAGCTGTCACCTGTCAAGCTGACAGGTTGTCAAGCCTTGTCACGCCTCACTGACTGACTTGACAGGTGACAACAATGCACCACATGTCAGAGTGTCACTCACTTGTCTACCTGTCAAGCTGTCACCTGTCAAGCTGACAGGTTGTCAAGCCTTGTCACGCCTCACTGACTGACTTGACAGGTGACAACAATGCACCACATGTCAGAGTGTCACTCACTTGTCTACCTGTCAAGCTGTCACCTGTCAAGCTGACAGGTTGTCAAGCCTTGTCACGCCTCACTGACTGACTTGACAGGTGACAACAATGCACCACATGTCAGAGTGTCACTCACTTGTCTACCTGTCAAGCTGTCACCTGTCAAGCTGACAGGTTGTCAAGCCTTGTCACGCCTCACTGACTGACTTGACAGGTGACAACAATGCACCACATGTCAGAGTGTCACTCACTTGTCTACCTGTCAAGCTGTCACCTGTCAAGCTGACAGGTTGTCAAGCCTTGTCACGCCTCACTGACTGACTTGACAGGTGACAACAATGCACCACATGTCAGAGTGTCACTCACTTGTCTACCTGTCAAGCTGTCACCTGTCAAGCTGACAGGTTGTCAAGCCTTGTCACGCCTCACTGACTGACTTGACAGGTGACAACAATGCACCACATGTCAGAGTGTCACTCACTTGTCTACCTGTCAAGCTGTCACCTGTCAAGCTGACAGGTTGTCAAGCCTTGTCACGCCTCACTGACTGACTTGACAGGTGACAACAATGCACCACATGTCAGAGTGTCACTCACTTGTCTACCTGTCAAGCTGTCACCTGTCAAGCTGACAGGTTGTCAAGCCTTGTCACGCCTCACTGACTGACTTGACAGGTGACAACAATGCACCACATGTCAGAGTGTCACTCACTTGTCTACCTGTCAAGCTGTCACCTGTCAAGCTGACAGGTTGTCAAGCCTTGTCACGCCTCACTGACTGACTTGACAGGTGACAACAATGCACCACATGTCAGAGTGTCACTCACTTGTCTACCTGTCAAGCTGTCACCTGTCAAGCTGACAGGTTGTCAAGCCTTGTCACGCCTCACTGACTGACTTGACAGGTGACAACAATGCACCACATGTCAGAGTGTCACTCACTTGTCTACCTGTCAAGCTGTCACCTGTCAAGCTGACAGGTTGTCAAGCCTTGTCACGCCTCACTGACTGACTTGACAGGTGACAACAATGCACCACATGTCAGAGTGTCACTCACTTGTCTACCTGTCAAGCTGTCACCTGTCAAGCTGACAGGTTGTCAAGCCTTGTCACGCCTCACTGACTGACTTGACAGGTGACAACAATGCACCACATGTCAGAGTGTCACTCACTTGTCTACCTGTCAAGCTGTCACCTGTCAAGCTGACAGGTTGTCAAGCCTTGTCACGCCTCACTGACTGACTTGACAGGTGACAACAATGCACCACATGTCAGAGTGTCACTCACTTGTCTACCTGTCAAGCTGTCACCTGTCAAGCTGACAGGTTGTCAAGCCTTGTCACGCCTCACTGACTGACTTGACAGGTGACAACAATGCACCACATGTCAGAGTGTCACTCACTTGTCTACCTGTCAAGCTGTCACCTGTCAAGCTGACAGGTTGTCAAGCCTTGTCACGCCTCACTGACTGACTTGACAGGTGACAACAATGCACCACATGTCAGAGTGTCACTCACTTGTCTACCTGTCAAGCTGTCACCTGTCAAGCTGACAGGTTGTCAAGCCTTGTCACGCCTCACTGACTGACTTGACAGGTGACAACAATGCACCACATGTCAGAGTGTCACTCACTTGTCTACCTGTCAAGCTGTCACCTGTCAAGCTGACAGGTTGTCAAGCCTTGTCACGCCTCACTGACTGACTTGACAGGTGACAACAATGCACCACATGTCAGAGTGTCACTCACTTGTCTACCTGTCAAGCTGTCACCTGTCAAGCTGACAGGTTGTCAAGCCTTGTCACGCCTCACTGACTGACTTGACAGGTGACAACAATGCACCACATGTCAGAGTGTCACTCACTTGTCTACCTGTCAAGCTGTCACCTGTCAAGCTGACAGGTTGTCAAGCCTTGTCACGCCTCACTGACTGACTTGACAGGTGACAACAATGCACCACATGTCAGAGTGTCACTCACTTGTCTACCTGTCAAGCTGTCACCTGTCAAGCTGACAGGTTGTCAAGCCTTGTCACGCCTCACTGACTGACTTGACAGGTGACAACAATGCACCACATGTCAGAGTGTCACTCACTTGTCTACCTGTCAAGCTGTCACCTGTCAAGCTGACAGGTTGTCAAGCCTTGTCACGCCTCACTGACTGACTTGACAGGTGACAACAATGCACCACATGTCAGAGTGTCACTCACTTGTCTACCTGTCAAGCTGTCACCTGTCAAGCTGACAGGTTGTCAAGCCTTGTCACGCCTCACTGACTGACTTGACAGGTGACAACAATGCACCACATGTCAGAGTGTCACTCACTTGTCTACCTGTCAAGCTGTCACCTGTCAAGCTGACAGGTTGTCAAGCCTTGTCACGCCTCACTGACTGACTTGACAGGTGACAACAATGCACCACATGTCAGAGTGTCACTCACTTGTCTACCTGTCAAGCTGTCACCTGTCAAGCTGACAGGTTGTCAAGCCTTGTCACGCCTCACTGACTGACTTGACAGGTGACAACAATGCACCACATGTCAGAGTGTCACTCACTTGTCTACCTGTCAAGCTGTCACCTGTCAAGCTGACAGGTTGTCAAGCCTTGTCACGCCTCACTGACTGACTTGACAGGTGACAACAATGCACCACATGTCAGAGTGTCACTCACTTGTCTACCTGTCAAGCTGTCACCTGTCAAGCTGACAGGTTGTCAAGCCTTGTCACGCCTCACTGACTGACTTGACAGGTGACAACAATGCACCACATGTCAGAGTGTCACTCACTTGTCTACCTGTCAAGCTGTCACCTGTCAAGCTGACAGGTTGTCAAGCCTTGTCACGCCTCACTGACTGACTTGACAGGTGACAACAATGCACCACATGTCAGAGTGTCACTCACTTGTCTACCTGTCAAGCTGTCACCTGTCAAGCTGACAGGTTGTCAAGCCTTGTCACGCCTCACTGACTGACTTGACAGGTGACAACAATGCACCACATGTCAGAGTGTCACTCACTTGTCTACCTGTCAAGCTGTCACCTGTCAAGCTGACAGGTTGTCAAGCCTTGTCACGCCTCACTGACTGACTTGACAGGTGACAACAATGCACCACATGTCAGAGTGTCACTCACTTGTCTACCTGTCAAGCTGTCACCTGTCAAGCTGACAGGTTGTCAAGCCTTGTCACGCCTCACTGACTGACTTGACAGGTGACAACAATGCACCACATGTCAGAGTGTCACTCACTTGTCTACCTGTCAAGCTGTCACCTGTCAAGCTGACAGGTTGTCAAGCCTTGTCACGCCTCACTGACTGACTTGACAGGTGACAACAATGCACCACATGTCAGAGTGTCACTCACTTGTCTACCTGTCAAGCTGTCACCTGTCAAGCTGACAGGTTGTCAAGCCTTGTCACGCCTCACTGACTGACTTGACAGGTGACAACAATGCACCACATGTCAGAGTGTCACTCACTTGTCTACCTGTCAAGCTGTCACCTGTCAAGCTGACAGGTTGTCAAGCCTTGTCACGCCTCACTGACTGACTTGACAGGTGACAACAATGCACCACATGTCAGAGTGTCACTCACTTGTCTACCTGTCAAGCTGTCACCTGTCAAGCTGACAGGTTGTCAAGCCTTGTCACGCCTCACTGACTGACTTGACAGGTGACAACAATGCACCACATGTCAGAGTGTCACTCACTTGTCTACCTGTCAAGCTGTCACCTGTCAAGCTGACAGGTTGTCAAGCCTTGTCACGCCTCACTGACTGACTTGACAGGTGACAACAATGCACCACATGTCAGAGTGTCACTCACTTGTCTACCTGTCAAGCTGTCACCTGTCAAGCTGACAGGTTGTCAAGCCTTGTCACGCCTCACTGACTGACTTGACAGGTGACAACAATGCACCACATGTCAGAGTGTCACTCACTTGTCTACCTGTCAAGCTGTCACCTGTCAAGCTGACAGGTTGTCAAGCCTTGTCACGCCTCACTGACTGACTTGACAGGTGACAACAATGCACCACATGTCAGAGTGTCACTCACTTGTCTACCTGTCAAGCTGTCACCTGTCAAGCTGACAGGTTGTCAAGCCTTGTCACGCCTCACTGACTGACTTGACAGGTGACAACAATGCACCACATGTCAGAGTGTCACTCACTTGTCTACCTGTCAAGCTGTCACCTGTCAAGCTGACAGGTTGTCAAGCCTTGTCACGCCTCACTGACTGACTTGACAGGTGACAACAATGCACCACATGTCAGAGTGTCACTCACTTGTCTACCTGTCAAGCTGTCACCTGTCAAGCTGACAGGTTGTCAAGCCTTGTCACGCCTCACTGACTGACTTGACAGGTGACAACAATGCACCACATGTCAGAGTGTCACTCACTTGTCTACCTGTCAAGCTGTCACCTGTCAAGCTGACAGGTTGTCAAGCCTTGTCACGCCTCACTGACTGACTTGACAGGTGACAACAATGCACCACATGTCAGAGTGTCACTCACTTGTCTACCTGTCAAGCTGTCACCTGTCAAGCTGACAGGTTGTCAAGCCTTGTCACGCCTCACTGACTGACTTGACAGGTGACAACAATGCACCACATGTCAGAGTGTCACTCACTTGTCTACCTGTCAAGCTGTCACCTGTCAAGCTGACAGGTTGTCAAGCCTTGTCACGCCTCACTGACTGACTTGACAGGTGACAACAATGCACCACATGTCAGAGTGTCACTCACTTGTCTACCTGTCAAGCTGTCACCTGTCAAGCTGACAGGTTGTCAAGCCTTGTCACGCCTCACTGACTGACTTGACAGGTGACAACAATGCACCACATGTCAGAGTGTCACTCACTTGTCTACCTGTCAAGCTGTCACCTGTCAAGCTGACAGGTTGTCAAGCCTTGTCACGCCTCACTGACTGACTTGACAGGTGACAACAATGCACCACATGTCAGAGTGTCACTCACTTGTCTACCTGTCAAGCTGTCACCTGTCAAGCTGACAGGTTGTCAAGCCTTGTCACGCCTCACTGACTGACTTGACAGGTGACAACAATGCACCACATGTCAGAGTGTCACTCACTTGTCTACCTGTCAAGCTGTCACCTGTCAAGCTGACAGGTTGTCAAGCCTTGTCACGCCTCACTGACTGACTTGACAGGTGACAACAATGCACCACATGTCAGAGTGTCACTCACTTGTCTACCTGTCAAGCTGTCACCTGTCAAGCTGACAGGTTGTCAAGCCTTGTCACGCCTCACTGACTGACTTGACAGGTGACAACAATGCACCACATGTCAGAGTGTCACTCACTTGTCTACCTGTCAAGCTGTCACCTGTCAAGCTGACAGGTTGTCAAGCCTTGTCACGCCTCACTGACTGACTTGACAGGTGACAACAATGCACCACATGTCAGAGTGTCACTCACTTGTCTACCTGTCAAGCTGTCACCTGTCAAGCTGACAGGTTGTCAAGCCTTGTCACGCCTCACTGACTGACTTGACAGGTGACAACAATGCACCACATGTCAGAGTGTCACTCACTTGTCTACCTGTCAAGCTGTCACCTGTCAAGCTGACAGGTTGTCAAGCCTTGTCACGCCTCACTGACTGACTTGACAGGTGACAACAATGCACCACATGTCAGAGTGTCACTCACTTGTCTACCTGTCAAGCTGTCACCTGTCAAGCTGACAGGTTGTCAAGCCTTGTCACGCCTCACTGACTGACTTGACAGGTGACAACAATGCACCACATGTCAGAGTGTCACTCACTTGTCTACCTGTCAAGCTGTCACCTGTCAAGCTGACAGGTTGTCAAGCCTTGTCACGCCTCACTGACTGACTTGACAGGTGACAACAATGCACCACATGTCAGAGTGTCACTCACTTGTCTACCTGTCAAGCTGTCACCTGTCAAGCTGACAGGTTGTCAAGCCTTGTCACGCCTCACTGACTGACTTGACAGGTGACAACAATGCACCACATGTCAGAGTGTCACTCACTTGTCTACCTGTCAAGCTGTCACCTGTCAAGCTGACAGGTTGTCAAGCCTTGTCACGCCTCACTGACTGACTTGACAGGTGACAACAATGCACCACATGTCAGAGTGTCACTCACTTGTCTACCTGTCAAGCTGTCACCTGTCAAGCTGACAGGTTGTCAAGCCTTGTCACGCCTCACTGACTGACTTGACAGGTGACAACAATGCACCACATGTCAGAGTGTCACTCACTTGTCTACCTGTCAAGCTGTCACCTGTCAAGCTGACAGGTTGTCAAGCCTTGTCACGCCTCACTGACTGACTTGACAGGTGACAACAATGCACCACATGTCAGAGTGTCACTCACTTGTCTACCTGTCAAGCTGTCACCTGTCAAGCTGACAGGTTGTCAAGCCTTGTCACGCCTCACTGACTGACTTGACAGGTGACAACAATGCACCACATGTCAGAGTGTCACTCACTTGTCTACCTGTCAAGCTGTCACCTGTCAAGCTGACAGGTTGTCAAGCCTTGTCACGCCTCACTGACTGACTTGACAGGTGACAACAATGCACCACATGTCAGAGTGTCACTCACTTGTCTACCTGTCAAGCTGTCACCTGTCAAGCTGACAGGTTGTCAAGCCTTGTCACGCCTCACTGACTGACTTGACAGGTGACAACAATGCACCACATGTCAGAGTGTCACTCACTTGTCTACCTGTCAAGCTGTCACCTGTCAAGCTGACAGGTTGTCAAGCCTTGTCACGCCTCACTGACTGACTTGACAGGTGACAACAATGCACCACATGTCAGAGTGTCACTCACTTGTCTACCTGTCAAGCTGTCACCTGTCAAGCTGACAGGTTGTCAAGCCTTGTCACGCCTCACTGACTGACTTGACAGGTGACAACAATGCACCACATGTCAGAGTGTCACTCACTTGTCTACCTGTCAAGCTGTCACCTGTCAAGCTGACAGGTTGTCAAGCCTTGTCACGCCTCACTGACTGACTTGACAGGTGACAACAATGCACCACATGTCAGAGTGTCACTCACTTGTCTACCTGTCAAGCTGTCACCTGTCAAGCTGACAGGTTGTCAAGCCTTGTCACGCCTCACTGACTGACTTGACAGGTGACAACAATGCACCACATGTCAGAGTGTCACTCACTTGTCTACCTGTCAAGCTGTCACCTGTCAAGCTGACAGGTTGTCAAGCCTTGTCACGCCTCACTGACTGACTTGACAGGTGACAACAATGCACCACATGTCAGAGTGTCACTCACTTGTCTACCTGTCAAGCTGTCACCTGTCAAGCTGACAGGTTGTCAAGCCTTGTCACGCCTCACTGACTGACTTGACAGGTGACAACAATGCACCACATGTCAGAGTGTCACTCACTTGTCTACCTGTCAAGCTGTCACCTGTCAAGCTGACAGGTTGTCAAGCCTTGTCACGCCTCACTGACTGACTTGACAGGTGACAACAATGCACCACATGTCAGAGTGTCACTCACTTGTCTACCTGTCAAGCTGTCACCTGTCAAGCTGACAGGTTGTCAAGCCTTGTCACGCCTCACTGACTGACTTGACAGGTGACAACAATGCACCACATGTCAGAGTGTCACTCACTTGTCTACCTGTCAAGCTGTCACCTGTCAAGCTGACAGGTTGTCAAGCCTTGTCACGCCTCACTGACTGACTTGACAGGTGACAACAATGCACCACATGTCAGAGTGTCACTCACTTGTCTACCTGTCAAGCTGTCACCTGTCAAGCTGACAGGTTGTCAAGCCTTGTCACGCCTCACTGACTGACTTGACAGGTGACAACAATGCACCACATGTCAGAGTGTCACTCACTTGTCTACCTGTCAAGCTGTCACCTGTCAAGCTGACAGGTTGTCAAGCCTTGTCACGCCTCACTGACTGACTTGACAGGTGACAACAATGCACCACATGTCAGAGTGTCACTCACTTGTCTACCTGTCAAGCTGTCACCTGTCAAGCTGACAGGTTGTCAAGCCTTGTCACGCCTCACTGACTGACTTGACAGGTGACAACAATGCACCACATGTCAGAGTGTCACTCACTTGTCTACCTGTCAAGCTGTCACCTGTCAAGCTGACAGGTTGTCAAGCCTTGTCACGCCTCACTGACTGACTTGACAGGTGACAACAATGCACCACATGTCAGAGTGTCACTCACTTGTCTACCTGTCAAGCTGTCACCTGTCAAGCTGACAGGTTGTCAAGCCTTGTCACGCCTCACTGACTGACTTGACAGGTGACAACAATGCACCACATGTCAGAGTGTCACTCACTTGTCTACCTGTCAAGCTGTCACCTGTCAAGCTGACAGGTTGTCAAGCCTTGTCACGCCTCACTGACTGACTTGACAGGTGACAACAATGCACCACATGTCAGAGTGTCACTCACTTGTCTACCTGTCAAGCTGTCACCTGTCAAGCTGACAGGTTGTCAAGCCTTGTCACGCCTCACTGACTGACTTGACAGGTGACAACAATGCACCACATGTCAGAGTGTCACTCACTTGTCTACCTGTCAAGCTGTCACCTGTCAAGCTGACAGGTTGTCAAGCCTTGTCACGCCTCACTGACTGACTTGACAGGTGACAACAATGCACCACATGTCAGAGTGTCACTCACTTGTCTACCTGTCAAGCTGTCACCTGTCAAGCTGACAGGTTGTCAAGCCTTGTCACGCCTCACTGACTGACTTGACAGGTGACAACAATGCACCACATGTCAGAGTGTCACTCACTTGTCTACCTGTCAAGCTGTCACCTGTCAAGCTGACAGGTTGTCAAGCCTTGTCACGCCTCACTGACTGACTTGACAGGTGACAACAATGCACCACATGTCAGAGTGTCACTCACTTGTCTACCTGTCAAGCTGTCACCTGTCAAGCTGACAGGTTGTCAAGCCTTGTCACGCCTCACTGACTGACTTGACAGGTGACAACAATGCACCACATGTCAGAGTGTCACTCACTTGTCTACCTGTCAAGCTGTCACCTGTCAAGCTGACAGGTTGTCAAGCCTTGTCACGCCTCACTGACTGACTTGACAGGTGACAACAATGCACCACATGTCAGAGTGTCACTCACTTGTCTACCTGTCAAGCTGTCACCTGTCAAGCTGACAGGTTGTCAAGCCTTGTCACGCCTCACTGACTGACTTGACAGGTGACAACAATGCACCACATGTCAGAGTGTCACTCACTTGTCTACCTGTCAAGCTGTCACCTGTCAAGCTGACAGGTTGTCAAGCCTTGTCACGCCTCACTGACTGACTTGACAGGTGACAACAATGCACCACATGTCAGAGTGTCACTCACTTGTCTACCTGTCAAGCTGTCACCTGTCAAGCTGACAGGTTGTCAAGCCTTGTCACGCCTCACTGACTGACTTGACAGGTGACAACAATGCACCACATGTCAGAGTGTCACTCACTTGTCTACCTGTCAAGCTGTCACCTGTCAAGCTGACAGGTTGTCAAGCCTTGTCACGCCTCACTGACTGACTTGACAGGTGACAACAATGCACCACATGTCAGAGTGTCACTCACTTGTCTACCTGTCAAGCTGTCACCTGTCAAGCTGACAGGTTGTCAAGCCTTGTCACGCCTCACTGACTGACTTGACAGGTGACAACAATGCACCACATGTCAGAGTGTCACTCACTTGTCTACCTGTCAAGCTGTCACCTGTCAAGCTGACAGGTTGTCAAGCCTTGTCACGCCTCACTGACTGACTTGACAGGTGACAACAATGCACCACATGTCAGAGTGTCACTCACTTGTCTACCTGTCAAGCTGTCACCTGTCAAGCTGACAGGTTGTCAAGCCTTGTCACGCCTCACTGACTGACTTGACAGGTGACAACAATGCACCACATGTCAGAGTGTCACTCACTTGTCTACCTGTCAAGCTGTCACCTGTCAAGCTGACAGGTTGTCAAGCCTTGTCACGCCTCACTGACTGACTTGACAGGTGACAACAATGCACCACATGTCAGAGTGTCACTCACTTGTCTACCTGTCAAGCTGTCACCTGTCAAGCTGACAGGTTGTCAAGCCTTGTCACGCCTCACTGACTGACTTGACAGGTGACAACAATGCACCACATGTCAGAGTGTCACTCACTTGTCTACCTGTCAAGCTGTCACCTGTCAAGCTGACAGGTTGTCAAGCCTTGTCACGCCTCACTGACTGACTTGACAGGTGACAACAATGCACCACATGTCAGAGTGTCACTCACTTGTCTACCTGTCAAGCTGTCACCTGTCAAGCTGACAGGTTGTCAAGCCTTGTCACGCCTCACTGACTGACTTGACAGGTGACAACAATGCACCACATGTCAGAGTGTCACTCACTTGTCTACCTGTCAAGCTGTCACCTGTCAAGCTGACAGGTTGTCAAGCCTTGTCACGCCTCACTGACTGACTTGACAGGTGACAACAATGCACCACATGTCAGAGTGTCACTCACTTGTCTACCTGTCAAGCTGTCACCTGTCAAGCTGACAGGTTGTCAAGCCTTGTCACGCCTCACTGACTGACTTGACAGGTGACAACAATGCACCACATGTCAGAGTGTCACTCACTTGTCTACCTGTCAAGCTGTCACCTGTCAAGCTGACAGGTTGTCAAGCCTTGTCACGCCTCACTGACTGACTTGACAGGTGACAACAATGCACCACATGTCAGAGTGTCACTCACTTGTCTACCTGTCAAGCTGTCACCTGTCAAGCTGACAGGTTGTCAAGCCTTGTCACGCCTCACTGACTGACTTGACAGGTGACAACAATGCACCACATGTCAGAGTGTCACTCACTTGTCTACCTGTCAAGCTGTCACCTGTCAAGCTGACAGGTTGTCAAGCCTTGTCACGCCTCACTGACTGACTTGACAGGTGACAACAATGCACCACATGTCAGAGTGTCACTCACTTGTCTACCTGTCAAGCTGTCACCTGTCAAGCTGACAGGTTGTCAAGCCTTGTCACGCCTCACTGACTGACTTGACAGGTGACAACAATGCACCACATGTCAGAGTGTCACTCACTTGTCTACCTGTCAAGCTGTCACCTGTCAAGCTGACAGGTTGTCAAGCCTTGTCACGCCTCACTGACTGACTTGACAGGTGACAACAATGCACCACATGTCAGAGTGTCACTCACTTGTCTACCTGTCAAGCTGTCACCTGTCAAGCTGACAGGTTGTCAAGCCTTGTCACGCCTCACTGACTGACTTGACAGGTGACAACAATGCACCACATGTCAGAGTGTCACTCACTTGTCTACCTGTCAAGCTGTCACCTGTCAAGCTGACAGGTTGTCAAGCCTTGTCACGCCTCACTGACTGACTTGACAGTGACAACAATGCACCACATGTCAGAGTGTCACTCACTTGTCTACCTGTCAAGCTGTCACCTGTCAAGCTGACAGGTTGTCAAGCCTTGTCACGCCTCACTGACTGACTTGACAGGTGACAACAATGCACCACATGTCAGAGTGTCACTCACTTGTCTACCTGTCAAGCTGTCACCTGTCAAGCTGACAGGTTGTCAAGCCTTGTCACGCCTCACTGACTGACTTGAAGGTGACAACATGCACCAATGTCAGAGTGTCACTCACTGTCTACCTGTC
>MRSW03000105.1:0-33838 GCA_001923025.3 Taenia multiceps | reverse complement strand
CACTTGTGTCACCTGTCAAGCTGACAGGTGTCAAGCCTTGTCACGCTCACTGACTGACTTGACAGTTGACAAACAATGCACCACATGTCAGAGTGTCACTCAC
This sequence comes from Taenia multiceps, assembly GCA_001923025.3. Classification (NCBI taxonomy): domain Eukaryota; kingdom Metazoa; phylum Platyhelminthes; class Cestoda; order Cyclophyllidea; family Taeniidae; genus Taenia; species Taenia multiceps. Next base: position 33,735 of record MRSW03000105.1, on the reverse strand, counting down.
TTTCTACTGTCAAGTGACCGGTCAGCTGACAGGTTGTCAAGCCTTGTCACGCCTACCAACTGACTGACTTGACAGGTGACAACAATGCACCACATGTCAGAGTGTCACTCACTTGTCTACCTGTCAAGCTGTCACCTGTCAAGCTGACAGGTTGTCAAGCCTTGTCACGCCTCACTGACTGACTTGACAGGTGACAACAATGCACCACATGTCAGAGTGTCACTCACTTGTCACCTGTCAAGCTGTCACCTGTCAAGCTGACAGGTTGTCAAGCCTTGTCACGCCTCACTGACTGACTTGACAGGTGACAACAATGACCACAATGTCAGAGTGTCACTCACTTGTCTACCTGTCAAGCTGTCACCTGTCAAGCTGACAGGTGTCAAGCCTTGTCACGCCCTCACTGACTGACTTGACAGTGGACAAACAATGCACACATGTCAGAGTGTCACTCATTGTCTACCTGTCAAGCTGTCACCTGTCAAGCTGACAGGTTGTCAAGCCTTGTCACGCCTCACTGACTGACTTGACAGGTGACAACAATGCACCACATGTCAGAGGTCACTCTTGTCTACCTGTCAAGCTGTCACCTGTCAAGCTGACAGGTTGTCAAGCCTTGTCACGCCTCACTGACTGACTTGACAGGTGAAACAATGCACCACATGTCGAGTGTCACTCACTTGTCTACCTGTCAAGCTGTCACCTGTCAAGCTGACAGGTTGTCAAGCCTTGTCACGCCTACTCACTGACTGACTTGACAGGTGACAACAATGCACCACATGTCAGAGTGTCTCACTTGTCTACCTGTCAAGCTGTCACTGTCAAGCTGACAGGTGTCAAGCCTTGTCACGCCTCACTGACTGACTTGACAGGTGACAAATGCACCACATGTCAGAGTGTCACTCACTTGTCTACTGTCAAGCTGTCACCTGTCAAGCTGACAGGTTGTCAAGCCTTGTCACGCCTCACTGACTGACTTGACAGGTGACAACAATGCACCACATGTCAGAGTGTCACTCACTTGTCTACCTGTCAAGCTGTCACCTGTCAAGCTGACAGGTTGTCAAGCCTGCACGCCTCACTGACTGACTGACAGGTGACAACAATGCACCACATGTCAGAGTGTACTCACTTGTCTACCTGTCAAGCTGTCACCTGTCAAGCTGACAGGTTGTCAAGCCTTGTCACGCCTCACTGAACTGACTTGACAGGTGACAACAATGCACCACATGTCAGAGTGTCACTCACTTGTCTACCTGTCAAGCTGTCACCTGTCAAGCTGACAGGTTGTCAAGCCTTGTCACGCCTCACTGACTGACTTGACAGGTGACAACAATGCACCACATGTCAGAGTGTCACTCACTTGTCTACCTGTCAAGCTGTCACCTGTCAAGTGACAGGTTGTCAAGCCTTGTCACGCCTCACTGACTGACTTGACAGGTGACAACAATGCACCACATGTCAGAGTGTCACTCATTGTCTACCTGTCAAGCTGTCACCTGTCAAGCTGACAGGTTGTCAAGCCTTGTCACGCCTCACTGACTGACTTGACAGGTGACACAATGCACCACATGTCAGAGTGTCACTCACTTGTCTACCTGTCAAGCTGTCACTGTCAAGCTGACAGGTTGTCAAGCCTTGTCACGCCTCATGACTGACTTGACAGGTGACAACAATGCACCACATGTCAGAGTGTCACTCACTTGTCTACTGTCAAGCTGTCACCTGTCAAGCTGACAGGTTGTCAAGCCTTGTCACGCCTCACTGACTGACTTGACAGGTGACAACAATGCACCACATGTCAGAGTGTCACTCACTTGTCTACCTGTCAAGCTGTCACTGTCAAGCTGACAGGTTGTCAAGCCTTGTCACGCCTCACTGACTGACTTGACAGGTGACAACAATGCACCACATGTCAGAGTGTCACTCACTTGTCTACCTGTCAAGCTGTCACCTGTCAAGCTGACAGGTTGTCAAGCCTTGTCACGCCTCACTGACTGACTTGACAGGTGACAACAATGCACCACATGTCAGAGTGTCACTCACTGTCTACCTGTCAAGCTGTCACCTGTCAAGCTGACAGGTTGTCAAGCCTTGTCACGCCTCACTGACTGACTTGACAGGTGACAACAATGCACCACATGTCAGAGTGTCACTCACTTGTCTACCTGTCAAGCTGTCACCTGTCAAGCTGACAGGTTGTCAAGCCTTGTCCGCCTCATGACTGACTTGACAGGTGACAACAATGCACCACATGTCAGAGTGTCACTCACTTGTCTACCTGTCAAGCTGTCACCTGTCAAGCTGACAGGTTGTCAAGCCTTGTCACGCCTCACTGACTGACTTGACAGGTGACAACAATGCACCACATGTCAGAGTGTCACTCACTTGTCTACCTGTCAAGCGTCACCTGTCAAGCTGACAGGTTGTCAAGCCTTGTCACGCCTCATGACTGATTGACAGGTGACAACAATGCACCACATGTCAGAGTGTCACTCATTGTCTACCTGTCAAGCTGTCACCTGTCAAGCTGACAGGTTGTCAAGCCTTGTCACGCCTCACTGACTGACTTGACAGGTGAAACAATGCACCACATGTCAGAGTGTCACTCACTTGTCTACCTGTCAAGCTGTCACTGTCAAGCTGACGGTTGTCAAGCCTTGTCACGCCTCACTGACTGACTTGACAGGTGACAACAATGCACCACATGTCAGAGTGTCACTCACTTGTCTACCTGTCAAGCTGTCACCTGTCAAGCTGACAGGTTGTCAAGCCTTGTCACGCCTCACTGACTGACTTGACAGGTGACAACAATGCACCACATGTCAGAGTGTCATCACTTGTCTACCTGTCAAGCTGTCACCTGTCAAGCTGACAGGTTGTCAAGCCTTGTCACGCCTCACTGACTGACTTGACAGGTGACAACAATGCACCACATGTCAGAGTGTCACTCACTTGTCTACCTGTCAAGCTGTCACCTGTCAAGCTGACAGGTTGTCAAGCCTTGTCACGCCTCACTGACTGACTTGACAGGTGACAACAATGCACCACATGTCAGAGTGTCACTCACTTGTCTACTGTCAAGCTGTCACCTGTCAAGCTGACAGGTTGTCAAGCCTTGTCACGCCTCACTGACTGACTTGACAGGTGACAACAATGCACCACATGTCAGAGTGTCACTCACTTGTCTACCTGTCAAGCTGTCACCTGTCAAGCTGACAGGTTGTCAAGCCTTGTCACGCCTCACTGACTGATTGACAGGTGACAACAATGCACCACATGTCAGAGTGTCACTCACTTGTCTACTGTCAAGCTGTCACCTGTCAAGCTGACAGGTTGTCAAGCCTTGTCACGCCTCACTGACTGACTTGACAGGTGACAACAATGCACCACATGTCAGAGTGTCACTCACTGTCTACCTGTCAAGCTGTCACCTGTCAAGCTGACAGGTTGTCAAGCCTGTCACGCCTCACTGACTGACTTGACAGGTGACAACAATGCACCACATGTCAGAGTGTCACTCACTTGTCTACTGTCAAGCTGTCACTGTCAAGCTGACAGGTTGTCAAGCGTGTCACGCCTCACTGACTGACTGACAGGTGACAACAATGCACCACATGTCAGAGTGTCACTCACTTGTCTACCTGTCAAGCTGTCACCTGTCAAGCTGACAGGTTGTCAAGCCTTGTCAGCCTCATGACTGACTTGACAGGTGACAACAATGCACCCATGTCAGAGTGTCACTCACTTGTCTACCTGTCAAGCTGTCACCTGTCAAGCTGACAGGTTGTCAAGCCTTGTCACGCCTCACTGACTGACTTGACAGGTGAAACAATGCACACATGTCAGAGTGTCACTCACTTGTCTACCTGTCAAGCTGTCACCTGTCAAGCTGACAGGTTGTCAAGCCTTGTCACGCCTCACTGACTGACTTGACAGGTGACAACAATGCACCAATGTCAGAGTGCACTCACTTGTCACCTGTCAAGCTGTCACCTGTCAAGCTGACAGGTTGTCAAGCCTTGTCACGCCTCACTGACTGACTTGACAGGTGACAACAATGCACCACATGTCAGAGTGTCACTTGTCTACTGTCAAGCTGTCACCTGTCAAGCTGACAGGTTGTCAAGCCTTGTCACGCCTCACTGACTGACTTGACAGGTGACAACAATGCACCACATGTCAGAGTGTCACTCACTTGTCTACTGTCAAGCTGTCACCTGTCAAGCTGACAGGTTGTCAAGCCTTGTCACGCCTCACTGACTGACTTGACAGGTGACAACAATGCACCACATGTCAGAGTGTCACTCACTTGTACTGTCAAGCTGTCACCTGTCAAGCTGACAGGTTGTCAAGCCTTGTCACGCCCTCACTGATGACTTGACAGGTGACAACAATGCACCACTGTCAGAGTGTCTCACTTGTCTACCTGTCAAGCTGTCACCTGTCAAGCTGACAGGTTGTCAAGCCTTGTCACGCCTCACTGACTGACTTGACAGGTGACAACAATGCACCACATGTCAGAGTGTCACTCACTTGTCTACTGTCAAGCTGTCACCTGTCAAGCTGACAGGTTGTCAAGCCTTGTCACGCCTCATGACTGACTTGACAGGTGACAACAATGCACCACATGTCAGAGGTCACTCATTGTCTACTGTCAAGCTGTCACTGTCAAGCTGACAGGTTGTCAAGCCTTGTCACGCCTCACTGACTGACTTGACAGGTGACAACAATGCACACATGTCAGAGTGTCACTCACTTGTCTACCTGTCAAGCTGTCACCTGTCAAGCTGACAGGTTGTCAAGCCTTGTCACGCCTCACTGACTGACTTGACAGGTGACAACAATGCACCACATGTCAGAGTGTCACTCACTTGTCTACCTGTCAAGCTGTCACCTGTCAAGCTGACAGGTTGTCAAGCCTTGTCACGCCTCACTGACTGACTTGACAGGTGACAACAATGCACCACATGTCAGAGTGTCACTCACTTGTCTACCTGTCAAGCTGTCACCTGTCAAGCTGACAGGTTGTCAAGCCTTGTCACGCCTCACTGACTGACTTGACAGGTGACAACAATGCACCACATGTCAGAGTGTCACTCACTTGTCTACCTGTCAAGCTGTCACCTGTCAAGCTGACAGGTTGTCAAGCCTTGTCACGCCTCACTGACTTGACAGGTGACAACAATGCACCACATGTCAGAGTGTCACTCACTTGTCTACCTGTCAAGCTGTCACCTGTCAAGCTGACAGGTTGTCAAGCCTTGTCACGCCTCACTGACTGACTTGACAGGTGACAACAATGCACCACATGTCAGAGTGTCACTCACTTGTCTACCTGTCAAGCTGTCACCTGTCAAGCTGACAGGTTGTCAAGCCTTGTCACGCCTCACTGACTGACTTGACAGGTGACAACAATGCACCACATGTCAGAGTGTCACTCACTTGTCTACCTGTCAAGCTGTCACCTGTCAAGCTGACAGGTTGTCAAGCCTTGTCACGCCTCACTGACTGACTTGACAGGTGACAACAATGCACCACATGTCAGAGTGTCACTCACTTGTCTACCTGTCAAGCTGTCACCTGTCAAGCTGACAGGTTGTCAAGCCTTGTCACGCCTCACTGACTGACTTGACAGGTGACAACAATGCACCACATGTCAGAGTGTCACTCACTTGTCTACCTGTCAAGCTGTCACCTGTCAAGCTGACAGGTTGTCAAGCCTTGTCACGCCTCACTGACTGACTTGACAGGTGACAACAATGCACCACATGTCAGAGTGGATCTCACTTGTCTACCTGTCAAGCTGTCACCTGTCAAGCTGACAGGTTGTCAAGCCTTGTCACGCCTCACTGACTGACTTGACAGGTGACAACAATGCACCACATGTCAGAGTGTCACTCACTTGTCTACCTGTCAAGCTGTCACCTGTCAAGCTGACAGGTTGTCAAGCCTTGTCACGCCTCACTGACTGACTTGACAGGTGACAACAATGCACCACATGTCAGAGTGTCACTCACTTGTCTACCTGTCAAGCTGTCACCTGTCAAGCTGACAGGTTGTCAAGCCTTGTCACGCCTCACTGACTGACTTGACAGGTGACAACAATGCACCACATGTCAGAGTGTCACTCACTTGTCTACCTGTCAAGCTGTCACCTGTCAAGCTGACAGGTTGTCAAGCCTGTCGCCTCACTGACTGACTTGACAGGTGACAACAATGCACCACATGTCAGAGTGTCACTCACTTGTCTACCTGTCAAGCTGTCACTGTCAAGCTGACAGGTTGTCAAGCCTTGTCACGCCTCACTGACTGACTTGACAGGTGACAACAATGCACCACATGTCAGAGTGTCACTCACTTGTCTACCTGTCAAGCTGTCACCTGTCAAGCTGACAGGTTGTCAAGCCTTGTCACGCCTCACTGACTGACTTGACAGGTGACAACAATGCACCACATGTCAGAGTGTCACTCACTTGTCTACCTGTCAAGCTGTCACCTGTCAAGCTGACAGGTTGTCAAGCCTTGTCACGCCTCACTGACTGACTTGACAGGTGACAACAATGCACCACATGTCAGAGTGTCACTTGTCTACCTGTCAAGCTGTCACCTGTCAAGCTGACAGGTTGTCAAGCCTTGTCACGCCTCACTGACTGACTTGACAGGTGACAACAATGCACCACATGTCAGAGTGTCACTCACTTGTCTACCTGTCAAGCTGTCACCTGTCAAGCTGACAGGTTGTCAAGCCTTGTCACGCCTCACTGACTGACTTGACAGGTGACAACAATGCACCACATGTCAGAGTGTCACTCACTTGTCTACCTGTCAAGCTGTCACCTGTCAAGCTGACAGGTTGTCAAGCCTTGTCACGCCTCACTGACTGACTTGACAGGTGACAACAATGCACCACATGTCAGAGTGTCACTCACTTGTCTACCTGTCAAGCTGTCACCTGTCAAGCTGACAGGTTGTCAAGCCTTGTCACGCCTCACTGACTGACTTGACAGGTGACAACAATGCACCACATGTCAGAGTGTCACTCACTTGTCTACCTGTCAAGCTGTCACCTGTCAAGCTGACAGGTTGTCAAGCCTTGTCACGCCTCACTGACTGACTTGACAGGTGACAACAATGCACCACATGTCAGAGTGTCACTCACTTGTCTACCTGTCAAGCTGTCACCTGTCAAGCTGACAGGTTGTCAAGCCTTGTCACGCCTCACTGACTGACTTGACAGGTGACAACAATGCACCACATGTCAGAGTGTCACTCACTTGTCTACCTGTCAAGCTGTCACCTGTCAAGCTGACAGGTTGTCAAGCCTTGTCACGCCTCACTGACTGACTTGACAGGTGACAACAATGCACCACATGTCAGAGTGTCACTCACTTGTCTACCTGTCAAGCTGTCACCTGTCAAGCTGACAGGTTGTCAAGCCTTGTCACGCCTCACTGACTGACTTGACAGGTGACAACAATGCACCACATGTCAGAGTGTCACTCACTTGTCTACCTGTCAAGCTGTCACCTGTCAAGCTGACAGGTTGTCAAGCCTTGTCACGCCTCACTGACTGACTTGACAGGTGACAACAATGCACCACATGTCAGAGTGTCACTCACTTGTCTACCTGTCAAGCTGTCACCTGTCAAGCTGACAGGTTGTCAAGCCTTGTCACGCCTCACTGACTGACTTGACAGGTGACAACAATGCACCACATGTCAGAGTGTCACTCACTTGTCTACCTGTCAAGCTGTCACCTGTCAAGCTGACAGGTTGTCAAGCCTTGTCACGCCTCATGACTGACTTGACAGGTGACAACAATGCACCACATGTCAGAGTGTCACTCACTTGTCTACCTGTCAAGCTGTCACCTGTCAAGCTGACAGGTTGTCAAGCCTTGTCATCACTGACTGACTTGACAGGTGACAACAATGCACCACATGTCAGAGTGTCACTCACTTGTCTACCTGTCAAGTTGTCACCTGTCAAGCTGACAGGTTGTCAAGCCTTGTCACGCCTCACTGACTGACTTGACAGGTGACAACAATGCACCACATGTCAGAGCGTCACTCAATTGTCTACCTTTCAAGCTGTCACCTTTCAAGCTGACAGGTTGTCAAGTCTTGTCTCTCCTCACAGACTGACTGACTGACTTGACAGGTGACAACAATGCACCACATGTCAGAGTGTCACTCACTTGTCTACCTGTCAAGCTGTCACCTGTCAAGCTGACAGGTTGTCAAGCCTTGTCACGCCTCACTGACTGACTTGACAGGTGACAACAATGCACCACATGTCAGAGTGTCACTCACTTGTCTACCTGTCAAGCTGTCACCTGTCAAGCTGACAGGTTGTCAAGCCTTGTCACGCCTCACTGACTGACTTGACAGGTGACAACAATGCACCACATGTCAGAGTGTCCACTTGTCTACCTGTCAAGCTGTCACCTGTCAAGCTGACAGGTTGTCAAGCCTTGTCACGCCTCACTGACTGACTTGACGGTGACAACAATGCACCACATGTCAGAGTGTCACTCACTTGTCTACCTGTCAAGCTGTCACCTGTCAAGCTGACAGGTTGTCAAGCCTTGTCACGCCTCACTGACTGACTTGACAGGTGACAACAATGCACCACATGTCAGAGTGTCACTCACTTGTCTACCTGTCAAGCTGTCACCTGTCAAGCTGACAGGTTGTCAAGCCTTGTCACGCCTCACTGACTGACTTGACAGGTGACAACAATGCACCACATGTCAGAGTGTCACTCACTTGTCTACCTGTCAAGCTGTCACCTGTCAAGCTGACAGGTTGTCAAGCCTTGTCACGCCTCACTGACTGACTTGACAGGTGACAACAATGCACCACATGTCAGAGTGTCACTCACTTGTCTACCTGTCAAGCTGTCACCTGTCAAGCTGACAGGTTGTCAAGCCTTGTCACGCCTCACTGACTGACTTGACAGGTGACAACAATGCACCACATGTCAGAGTGTCACTCACTTGTCTACCTGTCAAGCTGTCAAATGTCAAGCTGACAGGTTGTCAAGCCTTGTCACGCCTCACTGACTGACTTGACAGGTGACAACAATGCACCACATGTCAGAGTGTCACTCACTTGTCTACCTGTCAAGCTGTCACCTGTCAAGCTGACAGGTTGTCAAGCCTTGTCACGCCTCACTGACTGACTTGACAGGTGACAACAATGCACCACATGTCAGAGTGTCACTCACTTGTCTACCTGTCAAGCTGTCACCTGTCAAGCTGACAGGTTGTCAAGCCTTGTCACGCCTCACTGACTGACTTGACAGGTGACAACAATGCACCACATGTCAGAGTGTCACTCACTTGTCTACCTGTCAAGCTGTCACCTGTCAAGCTGACAGGTTGTCAAGCCTTGTCACGCCTCATGACTGACTTGACAGGTGACAACAATGCACCACATGTCAGAGTGTCACTCACTTGTCTACCTGTCAAGCTGTCACCTGTCAAGCTGACAGGTTGTCAAGCCTTGTCACGCCTACTGACTGACTTGACAGGTGACAACAATGCACCACATGTCAGAGTGTCACTCACTTGTCTACCTGTCAAGCTGTCACCTGTCAAGCTGACAGGTTGTCAAGCCTTGTCACGCCTCACTGACTGACTTGACAGGTGACAACAATGCACCACATGTCAGAGTGTCACTCACTTGACCTGTCAAGCTGTCACCTGTCAAGCTGACAGGTTGTCAAGCCTTGTCACGCCTCACTGACTGACTTGACAGGTGACAACAATGCACCACATGTCAGAGTGTCACTCACTTGTCTACCTGTCAAGCTGTCACCTGTCAAGCTGACAGGTTGTCAAGCCTTGTCACGCCTCACTGACTGACTTGACAGGTGACAACAATGCACCACATGTCAGAGTGTCACTCACTTGTCTACCTGTCAAGCTGTCACCTGTCAAGCTGACAGGTTGTCAAGCCTTGTCACGCCTCACTGACTGACTTGACAGGTGACAACAATGCACCACATGTCAGAGTGTCACTCACTTGTCTACCTGTCAAGCTGTCACCTGTCAAGCTGACAGGTTGTCAAGCCTTGTCACGCCTCACTGACTGACTTGACAGGTGACAACAATGCACCACATGTCAGAGTGTCACTCACTTGTCTACCTGTCAAGCTGTCACCTGTCAAGCTGACAGGTTGTCAAGCCTTGTCACGCCTCACTGACTGACTTGACAGGTGACAACAATGCACCACATGTCAGAGTGTCACTCACTTGTCTACTGTCAAGCTGTCACCTGTCAAGCTGACAGGTTGTCAAGCCTTGTCACGCCTCACTGACTGACTTGACAGGTGACAACAATGCACCACATGTCAGAGTGTCACTCACTTGTCTACCTGTCAAGCTGTCATGTCAAGCTGACAGGTTGTCAAGCCTTGTCACGCCTCACTGACTGACTTGACAGGTGACAACAATGCACCACATGTCAGAGTGTCACTCACTTGTCTACCTGTCAAGCTGTCACCTGTCAAGCTGACAGGTTGTCAAGCCTTGTCACGCCTCACTGACTGACTTGACAGGTGACAACAATGCACCACATGTCAGAGTGTCACTCACTTGTCTACCTGTCAAGCTGTCACCTGTCAAGCTGACAGGTTGTCAAGCCTTGTCACGCCTCACTGACTGACTTGACAGGTGACAACAATGCACCACATGTCAGAGTGTCACTCACTTGTCTACCTGTCAAGCTGTCACCTGTCAAGCTGACAGGTTGTCAAGCCTTGTCACGCCTCACTGACTGACTTGACAGGTGACAACAATGCACCACATGTCAGAGTGTCACTCACTTGTCTACCTGTCAAGCTGTCACCTGTCAAGCTGACAGGTTGTCAAGCCTTGTCACGCCTCACTGACTGACTTGACAGGTGACAACAATGCACCACATGTCAGAGTGTCACTCACTTGTCTACCTGTCAAGCTGTCACCTGTCAAGCTGACAGGTTGTCAAGCCTTGTCACGCCTCACTGACTGACTTGACAGGTGACAACAATGCACCACATGTCAGAGTGTCACTCACTTGTCTACCTGTCAAGCTGTCACCTGTCAAGCTGACAGGTTGTCAAGCCTTGTCACGCCTCACTGACTGACTTGACAGGTGACAACACCACATGTCAGAGTGTCACTCACTTGTCTACCTGTCAAGCTGTCACCTGTCAAGCTGACAGGTTGTCAAGCCTTGTCACGCCTCACTGACTGACTTGACAGGTGACAACAATGCACCACATGTCAGAGTGTCACTCACTTGTCTACCTGTCAAGCTGTCACCTGTCAAGCTGACAGGTTGTCAAGCCTTGTCACGCCTCACTGACTGACTTGACAGGTGACAACAATGCACCACATGTCAGAGTGTCACTCACTTGTCTACCTGTCAAGCTGTCACCTGTCAAGCTGACAGGTTGTCAAGCCTTGTCACGCCTCACTGACTGACTTGACAGGTGACAACAATGCACCACATGTCAGAGTGTCACTCACTTGTCTACCTGTCAAGCTGTCACCTGTCAAGCTGACAGGTTGTCAAGCCTTGTCACGCCTCACTGACTGACTTGACAGGTGACAACAATGCACCACATGTCAGAGTGTCACTCACTTGTCTACCTGTCAAGCTGTCACCTGTCAAGCTGACAGGTTGTCAAGCCTTGTCACGCCTCACTGACTGACTTGACAGGTGACAACAATGCACCACATGTCAGAGTGTCACTCACTTGTCTACCTGTCAAGCTGTCACCTGTCAAGCTGACAGGTTGTCAAGCCTTGTCACGCCTCACTGACTGACTTGACAGGTGACAACAATGCACCACATGTCAGAGTGTCACTCACTTGTCTACCTGTCAAGCTGTCACCTGTCAAGCTGACAGGTTGTCAAGCCTTGTCACGCCTCACTGACTGACTTGACAGGTGACAACAATGCACCACATGTCAGAGTGTCACTCACTTGTCTACCTGTCAAGCTGTCACCTGTCAAGCTGACAGGTTGTCAAGCCTTGTCACGCCTCACTGACTGACTTGACAGGTGACAACAATGCACCACATGTCAGAGTGTCACTCACTTGTCTACCTGTCAAGCTGTCACCTGTCAAGCTGACAGGTTGTCAAGCCTTGTCACGCCTCACTGACTGACTTGACAGGTGACAACAATGCACCACATGTCAGAGTGTCACTCACTTGTCTACCTGTCAAGCTGTCACCTGTCAAGCTGACAGGTTGTCAAGCCTTGTCACGCCTCACTGACTGACTTGACAGGTGCAACAATGCTCCACATGTCAGAGTGTCACTCACTTGTCTACCTGTCAAGCTGTCACCTGTCAAGCTGACAGGTTGTCAAGCCTTGTCACGCCTCACTGACTGACTTGACAGGTGACAACAATGCACCACATGTCAGAGTGTCACTCACTTGTCTACCTGTCAAGCTGTCACCTGTCAAGCTGACAGGTTGTCAAGCCTTGTCACGCCTCACTGACTGACTTGACAGGTGACAACAATGCACCACATGTCAGAGTGTCACTCACTTGTCTACCTGTCAAGCTGTCACCTGTCAAGCTGACAGGTTGTCAAGCCTTGTCACGCCTCACTGACTGACTTGACAGGTGACAACAATGCACCACATGTCAGAGTGTCACTCACTTGTCTACCTGTCAAGCTGTCACCTGTCAAGCTGACAGGTTGTCAAGCCTTGTCACGCCTCACTGACTGACTTGACAGGTGACAACAATGCACCACATGTCAGAGTGTCACTCACTTGTCTACCTGTCAAGCTGTCACCTGTCAAGCTGACAGGTTGTCAAGCCTTGTCACGCCTCACTGACTGACTTGACAGGTGACAACAATGCACCACATGTCAGAGTGTCACTCACTTGTCTACCTGTCAAGCTGTCACCTGTCAAGCTGACAGGTTGTCAAGCCTTGTCACGCCTCACTGACTGACTTGACAGGTGACAACAATGCACCACATGTCAGAGTGTCACTCACTTGTCTACCTGTCAAGCTGTCACCTGTCAAGCTGACAGGTTGTCAAGCCTTGTCACGCCTCACTGACTGACTTGACAGGTGACAACAATGCACCACATGTCAGAGTGTCACTCACTTGTCTACCTGTCAAGCTGTCACCTGTCAAGCTGACAGGTTGTCAAGCCTTGTCACGCCTCACTGACTGACTTGACAGGTGACAACAATGCACCACATGTCAGAGTGTCACTCACTTGTCTACCTGTCAAGCTGTCACCTGTCAAGCTGACAGGTTGTCAAGCCTTGTCACGCCTCACTGACTGACTTGACAGGTGACAACAATGCACCACATGTCAGAGTGTCACTCACTTGTCTACCTGTCAAGCTGTCACCTGTCAAGCTGACAGGTTGTCAAGCCTTGTCACGCCTCACTGACTGACTTGACAGGTGACAACAATGCACCACATGTCAGAGTGTCACTCACTTGTCTACCTGTCAAGCTGTCACCTGTCAAGCTGACAGGTTGTCAAGCCTTGTCACGCCTCACTGACTGACTTGACAGGTGACAACAATGCACCACATGTCAGAGTGTCACTCACTTGTCTACCTGTCAAGCTGTCACCTGTCAAGCTGACAGGTTGTCAAGCCTTGTCACGCCTCACTGACTGACTTGACAGGTGACAACAATGCACCACATGTCAGAGTGTCACTCACTTGTCTACCTGTCAAGCTGTCACCTGTCAAGCTGACAGGTTGTCAAGCCTTGTCACGCCTCACTGACTGACTTGACAGGTGACAACAATGCACCACATGTCAGAGTGTCACTCACTTGTCTACCTGTCAAGCTGTCACCTGTCAAGCTGACAGGTTGTCAAGCCTTGTCACGCCTCACTGACTGACTTGACAGGTGACAACAATGCACCACATGTCAGAGTGTCACTCACTTGTCTACCTGTCAAGCTGTCACCTGTCAAGCTGACAGGTTGTCAAGCCTTGTCACGCCTCACTGACTGACTTGACAGGTGACAACAATGCACCACATGTCAGAGTGTCACTCACTTGTCTACCTGTCAAGCTGTCACCTGTCAAGCTGACAGGTTGTCAAGCCTTGTCACGCCTCACTGACTGACTTGACAGGTGACAACAATGCACCACATGTCAGAGTGTCACTCACTTGTCTACCTGTCAAGCTGTCACCTGTCAAGCTGACAGGTTGTCAAGCCTTGTCACGCCTCACTGACTGACTTGACAGGTGACAACAATGCACCACATGTCAGAGTGTCACTCACTTGTCTACCTGTCAAGCTGTCACCTGTCAAGCTGACAGGTTGTCAAGCCTTGTCACGCCTCACTGACTGACTTGACAGGTGACAACAATGCACCACATGTCAGAGTGTCACTCACTTGTCTACCTGTCAAGCTGTCACCTGTCAAGCTGACAGGTTGTCAAGCCTTGTCACGCCTCACTGACTGACTTGACAGGTGACAACAATGCACCACATGTCAGAGTGTCACTCACTTGTCTACCTGTCAAGCTGTCACCTGTCAAGCTGACAGGTTGTCAAGCCTTGTCACGCCTCACTGACTGACTTGACAGGTGACAACAATGCACCACATGTCAGAGTGTCACTCACTTGTCTACCTGTCAAGCTGTCACCTGTCAAGCTGACAGGTTGTCAAGCCTTGTCACGCCTCACTGACTGACTTGACAGGTGACAACAATGCACCACATGTCAGAGTGTCACTCACTTGTCTACCTGTCAAGCTGTCACCTGTCAAGCTGACAGGTTGTCAAGCCTTGTCACGCCTCACTGACTGACTTGACAGGTGACAACAATGCACCACATGTCAGAGTGTCACTCACTTGTCTACCTGTCAAGCTGTCACCTGTCAAGCTGACAGGTTGTCAAGCCTTGTCACGCCTCACTGACTGACTTGACAGGTGACAACAATGCACCACATGTCAGAGTGTCACTCACTTGTCTACCTGTCAAGCTGTCACCTGTCAAGCTGACAGGTTGTCAAGCCTTGTCACGCCTCACTGACTGACTTGACAGGTGACAACAATGCACCACATGTCAGAGTGTCACTCACTTGTCTACCTGTCAAGCTGTCACCTGTCAAGCTGACAGGTTGTCAAGCCTTGTCACGCCTCACTGACTGACTTGACAGGTGACAACAATGCACCACATGTCAGAGTGTCACTCACTTGTCTACCTGTCAAGCTGTCACCTGTCAAGCTGACAGGTTGTCAAGCCTTGTCACGCCTCACTGACTGACTTGACAGGTGACAACAATGCACCACATGTCAGAGTGTCACTCACTTGTCTACCTGTCAAGCTGTCACCTGTCAAGCTGACAGGTTGTCAAGCCTTGTCACGCCTCACTGACTGACTTGACAGGTGACAACAATGCACCACATGTCAGAGTGTCACTCACTTGTCTACCTGTCAAGCTGTCACCTGTCAAGCTGACAGGTTGTCAAGCCTTGTCACGCCTCACTGACTGACTTGACAGGTGACAACAATGCACCACATGTCAGAGTGTCACTCACTTGTCTACCTGTCAAGCTGTCACCTGTCAAGCTGACAGGTTGTCAAGCCTTGTCACGCCTCACTGACTGACTTGACAGGTGACAACAATGCACCACATGTCAGAGTGTCACTCACTTGTCTACCTGTCAAGCTGTCACCTGTCAAGCTGACAGGTTGTCAAGCCTTGTCACGCCTCACTGACTGACTTGACAGGTGACAACAATGCACCACATGTCAGAGTGTCACTCACTTGTCTACCTGTCAAGCTGTCACCTGTCAAGCTGACAGGTTGTCAAGCCTTGTCACGCCTCACTGACTGACTTGACAGGTGACAACAATGCACCACATGTCAGAGTGTCACTCACTTGTCTACCTGTCAAGCTGTCACCTGTCAAGCTGACAGGTTGTCAAGCCTTGTCACGCCTCACTGACTGACTTGACAGGTGACAACAATGCACCACATGTCAGAGTGTCACTCACTTGTCTACCTGTCAAGCTGTCACCTGTCAAGCTGACAGGTTGTCAAGCCTTGTCACGCCTCACTGACTGACTTGACAGGTGACAACAATGCACCACATGTCAGAGTGTCACTCACTTGTCTACCTGTCAAGCTGTCACCTGTCAAGCTGACAGGTTGTCAAGCCTTGTCACGCCTCACTGACTGACTTGACAGGTGACAACAATGCACCACATGTCAGAGTGTCACTCACTTGTCTACCTGTCAAGCTGTCACCTGTCAAGCTGACAGGTTGTCAAGCCTTGTCACGCCTCACTGACTGACTTGACAGGTGACAACAATGCACCACATGTCAGAGTGTCACTCACTTGTCTACCTGTCAAGCTGTCACCTGTCAAGCTGACAGGTTGTCAAGCCTTGTCACGCCTCACTGACTGACTTGACAGGTGACAACAATGCACCACATGTCAGAGTGTCACTCACTTGTCTACCTGTCAAGCTGTCACCTGTCAAGCTGACAGGTTGTCAAGCCTTGTCACGCCTCACTGACTGACTTGACAGGTGACAACAATGCACCACATGTCAGAGTGTCACTCACTTGTCTACCTGTCAAGCTGTCACCTGTCAAGCTGACAGGTTGTCAAGCCTTGTCACGCCTCACTGACTGACTTGACAGGTGACAACAATGCACCACATGTCAGAGTGTCACTCACTTGTCTACCTGTCAAGCTGTCACCTGTCAAGCTGACAGGTTGTCAAGCCTTGTCACGCCTCACTGACTGACTTGACAGGTGACAACAATGCACCACATGTCAGAGTGTCACTCACTTGTCTACCTGTCAAGCTGTCACCTGTCAAGCTGACAGGTTGTCAAGCCTTGTCACGCCTCACTGACTGACTTGACAGGTGACAACAATGCACCACATGTCAGAGTGTCACTCACTTGTCTACCTGTCAAGCTGTCACCTGTCAAGCTGACAGGTTGTCAAGCCTTGTCACGCCTCACTGACTGACTTGACAGGTGACAACAATGCACCACATGTCAGAGTGTCACTCACTTGTCTACCTGTCAAGCTGTCACCTGTCAAGCTGACAGGTTGTCAAGCCTTGTCACGCCTCACTGACTGACTTGACAGGTGACAACAATGCACCACATGTCAGAGTGTCACTCACTTGTCTACCTGTCAAGCTGTCACCTGTCAAGCTGACAGGTTGTCAAGCCTTGTCACGCCTCACTGACTGACTTGACAGGTGACAACAATGCACCACATGTCAGAGTGTCACTCACTTGTCTACCTGTCAAGCTGTCACCTGTCAAGCTGACAGGTTGTCAAGCCTTGTCACGCCTCACTGACTGACTTGACAGGTGACAACAATGCACCACATGTCAGAGTGTCACTCACTTGTCTACCTGTCAAGCTGTCACCTGTCAAGCTGACAGGTTGTCAAGCCTTGTCACGCCTCACTGACTGACTTGACAGGTGACAACAATGCACCACATGTCAGAGTGTCACTCACTTGTCTACCTGTCAAGCTGTCACCTGTCAAGCTGACAGGTTGTCAAGCCTTGTCACGCCTCACTGACTGACTTGACAGGTGACAACAATGCACCACATGTCAGAGTGTCACTCACTTGTCTACCTGTCAAGCTGTCACCTGTCAAGCTGACAGGTTGTCAAGCCTTGTCACGCCTCACTGACTGACTTGACAGGTGACAACAATGCACCACATGTCAGAGTGTCACTCACTTGTCTACCTGTCAAGCTGTCACCTGTCAAGCTGACAGGTTGTCAAGCCTTGTCACGCCTCACTGACTGACTTGACAGGTGACAACAATGCACCACATGTCAGAGTGTCACTCACTTGTCTACCTGTCAAGCTGTCACCTGTCAAGCTGACAGGTTGTCAAGCCTTGTCACGCCTCACTGACTGACTTGACAGGTGACAACAATGCACCACATGTCAGAGTGTCACTCACTTGTCTACCTGTCAAGCTGTCACCTGTCAAGCTGACAGGTTGTCAAGCCTTGTCACGCCTCACTGACTGACTTGACAGGTGACAACAATGCACCACATGTCAGAGTGTCACTCACTTGTCTACCTGTCAAGCTGTCACCTGTCAAGCTGACAGGTTGTCAAGCCTTGTCACGCCTCACTGACTGACTTGACAGGTGACAACAATGCACCACATGTCAGAGTGTCACTCACTTGTCTACCTGTCAAGCTGTCACCTGTCAAGCTGACAGGTTGTCAAGCCTTGTCACGCCTCACTGACTGACTTGACAGGTGACAACAATGCACCACATGTCAGAGTGTCACTCACTTGTCTACCTGTCAAGCTGTCACCTGTCAAGCTGACAGGTTGTCAAGCCTTGTCACGCCTCACTGACTGACTTGACAGGTGACAACAATGCACCACATGTCAGAGTGTCACTCACTTGTCTACCTGTCAAGCTGTCACCTGTCAAGCTGACAGGTTGTCAAGCCTTGTCACGCCTCACTGACTGACTTGACAGGTGACAACAATGCACCACATGTCAGAGTGTCACTCACTTGTCTACCTGTCAAGCTGTCACCTGTCAAGCTGACAGGTTGTCAAGCCTTGTCACGCCTCACTGACTGACTTGACAGGTGACAACAATGCACCACATGTCAGAGTGTCACTCACTTGTCTACCTGTCAAGCTGTCACCTGTCAAGCTGACAGGTTGTCAAGCCTTGTCACGCCTCACTGACTGACTTGACAGGTGACAACAATGCACCACATGTCAGAGTGTCACTCACTTGTCTACCTGTCAAGCTGTCACCTGTCAAGCTGACAGGTTGTCAAGCCTTGTCACGCCTCACTGACTGACTTGACAGGTGACAACAATGCACCACATGTCAGAGTGTCACTCACTTGTCTACCTGTCAAGCTGTCACCTGTCAAGCTGACAGGTTGTCAAGCCTTGTCACGCCTCACTGACTGACTTGACAGGTGACAACAATGCACCACATGTCAGAGTGTCACTCACTTGTCTACCTGTCAAGCTGTCACCTGTCAAGCTGACAGGTTGTCAAGCCTTGTCACGCCTCACTGACTGACTTGACAGGTGACAACAATGCACCACATGTCAGAGTGTCACTCACTTGTCTACCTGTCAAGCTGTCACCTGTCAAGCTGACAGGTTGTCAAGCCTTGTCACGCCTCACTGACTGACTTGACAGGTGACAACAATGCACCACATGTCAGAGTGTCACTCACTTGTCTACCTGTCAAGCTGTCACCTGTCAAGCTGACAGGTTGTCAAGCCTTGTCACGCCTCACTGACTGACTTGACAGGTGACAACAATGCACCACATGTCAGAGTGTCACTCACTTGTCTACCTGTCAAGCTGTCACCTGTCAAGCTGACAGGTTGTCAAGCCTTGTCACGCCTCACTGACTGACTTGACAGGTGACAACAATGCACCACATGTCAGAGTGTCACTCACTTGTCTACCTGTCAAGCTGTCACCTGTCAAGCTGACAGGTTGTCAAGCCTTGTCACGCCTCACTGACTGACTTGACAGGTGACAACAATGCACCACATGTCAGAGTGTCACTCACTTGTCTACCTGTCAAGCTGTCACCTGTCAAGCTGACAGGTTGTCAAGCCTTGTCACGCCTCACTGACTGACTTGACAGGTGACAACAATGCACCACATGTCAGAGTGTCACTCACTTGTCTACCTGTCAAGCTGTCACCTGTCAAGCTGACAGGTTGTCAAGCCTTGTCACGCCTCACTGACTGACTTGACAGGTGACAACAATGCACCACATGTCAGAGTGTCACTCACTTGTCTACCTGTCAAGCTGTCACCTGTCAAGCTGACAGGTTGTCAAGCCTTGTCACGCCTCACTGACTGACTTGACAGGTGACAACAATGCACCACATGTCAGAGTGTCACTCACTTGTCTACCTGTCAAGCTGTCACCTGTCAAGCTGACAGGTTGTCAAGCCTTGTCACGCCTCACTGACTGACTTGACAGGTGACAACAATGCACCACATGTCAGAGTGTCACTCACTTGTCTACCTGTCAAGCTGTCACCTGTCAAGCTGACAGGTTGTCAAGCCTTGTCACGCCTCACTGACTGACTTGACAGGTGACAACAATGCACCACATGTCAGAGTGTCACTCACTTGTCTACCTGTCAAGCTGTCACCTGTCAAGCTGACAGGTTGTCAAGCCTTGTCACGCCTCACTGACTGACTTGACAGGTGACAACAATGCACCACATGTCAGAGTGTCACTCACTTGTCTACCTGTCAAGCTGTCACCTGTCAAGCTGACAGGTTGTCAAGCCTTGTCACGCCTCACTGACTGACTTGACAGGTGACAACAATGCACCACATGTCAGAGTGTCACTCACTTGTCTACCTGTCAAGCTGTCACCTGTCAAGCTGACAGGTTGTCAAGCCTTGTCACGCCTCACTGACTGACTTGACAGGTGACAACAATGCACCACATGTCAGAGTGTCACTCACTTGTCTACCTGTCAAGCTGTCACCTGTCAAGCTGACAGGTTGTCAAGCCTTGTCACGCCTCACTGACTGACTTGACAGGTGACAACAATGCACCACATGTCAGAGTGTCACTCACTTGTCTACCTGTCAAGCTGTCACCTGTCAAGCTGACAGGTTGTCAAGCCTTGTCACGCCTCACTGACTGACTTGACAGGTGACAACAATGCACCACATGTCAGAGTGTCACTCACTTGTCTACCTGTCAAGCTGTCACCTGTCAAGCTGACAGGTTGTCAAGCCTTGTCACGCCTCACTGACTGACTTGACAGGTGACAACAATGCACCACATGTCAGAGTGTCACTCACTTGTCTACCTGTCAAGCTGTCACCTGTCAAGCTGACAGGTTGTCAAGCCTTGTCACGCCTCACTGACTGACTTGACAGGTGACAACAATGCACCACATGTCAGAGTGTCACTCACTTGTCTACCTGTCAAGCTGTCACCTGTCAAGCTGACAGGTTGTCAAGCCTTGTCACGCCTCACTGACTGACTTGACAGGTGACAACAATGCACCACATGTCAGAGTGTCACTCACTTGTCTACCTGTCAAGCTGTCACCTGTCAAGCTGACAGGTTGTCAAGCCTTGTCACGCCTCACTGACTGACTTGACAGGTGACAACAATGCACCACATGTCAGAGTGTCACTCACTTGTCTACCTGTCAAGCTGTCACCTGTCAAGCTGACAGGTTGTCAAGCCTTGTCACGCCTCACTGACTGACTTGACAGGTGACAACAATGCACCACATGTCAGAGTGTCACTCACTTGTCTACCTGTCAAGCTGTCACCTGTCAAGCTGACAGGTTGTCAAGCCTTGTCACGCCTCACTGACTGACTTGACAGGTGACAACAATGCACCACATGTCAGAGTGTCACTCACTTGTCTACCTGTCAAGCTGTCACCTGTCAAGCTGACAGGTTGTCAAGCCTTGTCACGCCTCACTGACTGACTTGACAGGTGACAACAATGCACCACATGTCAGAGTGTCACTCACTTGTCTACCTGTCAAGCTGTCACCTGTCAAGCTGACAGGTTGTCAAGCCTTGTCACGCCTCACTGACTGACTTGACAGGTGACAACAATGCACCACATGTCAGAGTGTCACTCACTTGTCTACCTGTCAAGCTGTCACCTGTCAAGCTGACAGGTTGTCAAGCCTTGTCACGCCTCACTGACTGACTTGACAGGTGACAACAATGCACCACATGTCAGAGTGTCACTCACTTGTCTACCTGTCAAGCTGTCACCTGTCAAGCTGACAGGTTGTCAAGCCTTGTCACGCCTCACTGACTGACTTGACAGGTGACAACAATGCACCACATGTCAGAGTGTCACTCACTTGTCTACCTGTCAAGCTGTCACCTGTCAAGCTGACAGGTTGTCAAGCCTTGTCACGCCTCACTGACTGACTTGACAGGTGACAACAATGCACCACATGTCAGAGTGTCACTCACTTGTCTACCTGTCAAGCTGTCACCTGTCAAGCTGACAGGTTGTCAAGCCTTGTCACGCCTCACTGACTGACTTGACAGGTGACAACAATGCACCACATGTCAGAGTGTCACTCACTTGTCTACCTGTCAAGCTGTCACCTGTCAAGCTGACAGGTTGTCAAGCCTTGTCACGCCTCACTGACTGACTTGACAGGTGACAACAATGCACCACATGTCAGAGTGTCACTCACTTGTCTACCTGTCAAGCTGTCACCTGTCAAGCTGACAGGTTGTCAAGCCTTGTCACGCCTCACTGACTGACTTGACAGGTGACAACAATGCACCACATGTCAGAGTGTCACTCACTTGTCTACCTGTCAAGCTGTCACCTGTCAAGCTGACAGGTTGTCAAGCCTTGTCACGCCTCACTGACTGACTTGACAGGTGACAACAATGCACCACATGTCAGAGTGTCACTCACTTGTCTACCTGTCAAGCTGTCACCTGTCAAGCTGACAGGTTGTCAAGCCTTGTCACGCCTCACTGACTGACTTGACAGGTGACAACAATGCACCACATGTCAGAGTGTCACTCACTTGTCTACCTGTCAAGCTGTCACCTGTCAAGCTGACAGGTTGTCAAGCCTTGTCACGCCTCACTGACTGACTTGACAGGTGACAACAATGCACCACATGTCAGAGTGTCACTCACTTGTCTACCTGTCAAGCTGTCACCTGTCAAGCTGACAGGTTGTCAAGCCTTGTCACGCCTCACTGACTGACTTGACAGGTGACAACAATGCACCACATGTCAGAGTGTCACTCACTTGTCTACCTGTCAAGCTGTCACCTGTCAAGCTGACAGGTTGTCAAGCCTTGTCACGCCTCACTGACTGACTTGACAGGTGACAACAATGCACCACATGTCAGAGTGTCACTCACTTGTCTACCTGTCAAGCTGTCACCTGTCAAGCTGACAGGTTGTCAAGCCTTGTCACGCCTCACTGACTGACTTGACAGGTGACAACAATGCACCACATGTCAGAGTGTCACTCACTTGTCTACCTGTCAAGCTGTCACCTGTCAAGCTGACAGGTTGTCAAGCCTTGTCACGCCTCACTGACTGACTTGACAGGTGACAACAATGCACCACATGTCAGAGTGTCACTCACTTGTCTACCTGTCAAGCTGTCACCTGTCAAGCTGACAGGTTGTCAAGCCTTGTCACGCCTCACTGACTGACTTGACAGGTGACAACAATGCACCACATGTCAGAGTGTCACTCACTTGTCTACCTGTCAAGCTGTCACCTGTCAAGCTGACAGGTTGTCAAGCCTTGTCACGCCTCACTGACTGACTTGACAGGTGACAACAATGCACCACATGTCAGAGTGTCACTCACTTGTCTACCTGTCAAGCTGTCACCTGTCAAGCTGACAGGTTGTCAAGCCTTGTCACGCCTCACTGACTGACTTGACAGGTGACAACAATGCACCACATGTCAGAGTGTCACTCACTTGTCTACCTGTCAAGCTGTCACCTGTCAAGCTGACAGGTTGTCAAGCCTTGTCACGCCTCACTGACTGACTTGACAGGTGACAACAATGCACCACATGTCAGAGTGTCACTCACTTGTCTACCTGTCAAGCTGTCACCTGTCAAGCTGACAGGTTGTCAAGCCTTGTCACGCCTCACTGACTGACTTGACAGGTGACAACAATGCACCACATGTCAGAGTGTCACTCACTTGTCTACCTGTCAAGCTGTCACCTGTCAAGCTGACAGGTTGTCAAGCCTTGTCACGCCTCACTGACTGACTTGACAGGTGACAACAATGCACCACATGTCAGAGTGTCACTCACTTGTCTACCTGTCAAGCTGTCACCTGTCAAGCTGACAGGTTGTCAAGCCTTGTCACGCCTCACTGACTGACTTGACAGGTGACAACAATGCACCACATGTCAGAGTGTCACTCACTTGTCTACCTGTCAAGCTGTCACCTGTCAAGCTGACAGGTTGTCAAGCCTTGTCACGCCTCACTGACTGACTTGACAGGTGACAACAATGCACCACATGTCAGAGTGTCACTCACTTGTCTACCTGTCAAGCTGTCACCTGTCAAGCTGACAGGTTGTCAAGCCTTGTCACGCCTCACTGACTGACTTGACAGGTGACAACAATGCACCACATGTCAGAGTGTCACTCACTTGTCTACCTGTCAAGCTGTCACCTGTCAAGCTGACAGGTTGTCAAGCCTTGTCACGCCTCACTGACTGACTTGACAGGTGACAACAATGCACCACATGTCAGAGTGTCACTCACTTGTCTACCTGTCAAGCTGTCACCTGTCAAGCTGACAGGTTGTCAAGCCTTGTCACGCCTCACTGACTGACTTGACAGGTGACAACAATGCACCACATGTCAGAGTGTCACTCACTTGTCTACCTGTCAAGCTGTCACCTGTCAAGCTGACAGGTTGTCAAGCCTTGTCACGCCTCACTGACTGACTTGACAGGTGACAACAATGCACCACATGTCAGAGTGTCACTCACTTGTCTACCTGTCAAGCTGTCACCTGTCAAGCTGACAGGTTGTCAAGCCTTGTCACGCCTCACTGACTGACTTGACAGGTGACAACAATGCACCACATGTCAGAGTGTCACTCACTTGTCTACCTGTCAAGCTGTCACCTGTCAAGCTGACAGGTTGTCAAGCCTTGTCACGCCTCACTGACTGACTTGACAGGTGACAACAATGCACCACATGTCAGAGTGTCACTCACTTGTCTACCTGTCAAGCTGTCACCTGTCAAGCTGACAGGTTGTCAAGCCTTGTCACGCCTCACTGACTGACTTGACAGGTGACAACAATGCACCACATGTCAGAGTGTCACTCACTTGTCTACCTGTCAAGCTGTCACCTGTCAAGCTGACAGGTTGTCAAGCCTTGTCACGCCTCACTGACTGACTTGACAGGTGACAACAATGCACCACATGTCAGAGTGTCACTCACTTGTCTACCTGTCAAGCTGTCACCTGTCAAGCTGACAGGTTGTCAAGCCTTGTCACGCCTCACTGACTGACTTGACAGGTGACAACAATGCACCACATGTCAGAGTGTCACTCACTTGTCTACCTGTCAAGCTGTCACCTGTCAAGCTGACAGGTTGTCAAGCCTTGTCACGCCTCACTGACTGACTTGACAGGTGACAACAATGCACCACATGTCAGAGTGTCACTCACTTGTCTACCTGTCAAGCTGTCACCTGTCAAGCTGACAGGTTGTCAAGCCTTGTCACGCCTCACTGACTGACTTGACAGGTGACAACAATGCACCACATGTCAGAGTGTCACTCACTTGTCTACCTGTCAAGCTGTCACCTGTCAAGCTGACAGGTTGTCAAGCCTTGTCACGCCTCACTGACTGACTTGACAGGTGACAACAATGCACCACATGTCAGAGTGTCACTCACTTGTCTACCTGTCAAGCTGTCACCTGTCAAGCTGACAGGTTGTCAAGCCTTGTCACGCCTCACTGACTGACTTGACAGGTGACAACAATGCACCACATGTCAGAGTGTCACTCACTTGTCTACCTGTCAAGCTGTCACCTGTCAAGCTGACAGGTTGTCAAGCCTTGTCACGCCTCACTGACTGACTTGACAGGTGACAACAATGCACCACATGTCAGAGTGTCACTCACTTGTCTACCTGTCAAGCTGTCACCTGTCAAGCTGACAGGTTGTCAAGCCTTGTCACGCCTCACTGACTGACTTGACAGGTGACAACAATGCACCACATGTCAGAGTGTCACTCACTTGTCTACCTGTCAAGCTGTCACCTGTCAAGCTGACAGGTTGTCAAGCCTTGTCACGCCTCACTGACTGACTTGACAGGTGACAACAATGCACCACATGTCAGAGTGTCACTCACTTGTCTACCTGTCAAGCTGTCACCTGTCAAGCTGACAGGTTGTCAAGCCTTGTCACGCCTCACTGACTGACTTGACAGGTGACAACAATGCACCACATGTCAGAGTGTCACTCACTTGTCTACCTGTCAAGCTGTCACCTGTCAAGCTGACAGGTTGTCAAGCCTTGTCACGCCTCACTGACTGACTTGACAGGTGACAACAATGCACCACATGTCAGAGTGTCACTCACTTGTCTACCTGTCAAGCTGTCACCTGTCAAGCTGACAGGTTGTCAAGCCTTGTCACGCCTCACTGACTGACTTGACAGGTGACAACAATGCACCACATGTCAGAGTGTCACTCACTTGTCTACCTGTCAAGCTGTCACCTGTCAAGCTGACAGGTTGTCAAGCCTTGTCACGCCTCACTGACTGACTTGACAGGTGACAACAATGCACCACATGTCAGAGTGTCACTCACTTGTCTACCTGTCAAGCTGTCACCTGTCAAGCTGACAGGTTGTCAAGCCTTGTCACGCCTCACTGACTGACTTGACAGGTGACAACAATGCACCACATGTCAGAGTGTCACTCACTTGTCTACCTGTCAAGCTGTCACCTGTCAAGCTGACAGGTTGTCAAGCCTTGTCACGCCTCACTGACTGACTTGACAGGTGACAACAATGCACCACATGTCAGAGTGTCACTCACTTGTCTACCTGTCAAGCTGTCACCTGTCAAGCTGACAGGTTGTCAAGCCTTGTCACGCCTCACTGACTGACTTGACAGGTGACAACAATGCACCACATGTCAGAGTGTCACTCACTTGTCTACCTGTCAAGCTGTCACCTGTCAAGCTGACAGGTTGTCAAGCCTTGTCACGCCTCACTGACTGACTTGACAGGTGACAACAATGCACCACATGTCAGAGTGTCACTCACTTGTCTACCTGTCAAGCTGTCACCTGTCAAGCTGACAGGTTGTCAAGCCTTGTCACGCCTCACTGACTGACTTGACAGGT
Organism: Taenia multiceps; assembly: GCA_001923025.3. NCBI lineage: Eukaryota > Metazoa > Platyhelminthes > Cestoda > Cyclophyllidea > Taeniidae > Taenia > Taenia multiceps. Next base: position 6,843 of record MRSW03000105.1, on the reverse strand, counting down.
GACAACAATGCACCACATGTCAGAGTGTCACTCACTTGTCTACCTGTCAAGCTGTCACCTGTCAAGCTGACAGGTTGTCAAGCCTTGTCACGCCTCACTGACTGACTTGACAGGTGACAACAATGCACCACATGTCAGAGTGTCACTCACTTGTCTACCTGTCAAGCTGTCACCTGTCAAGCTGACAGGTTGTCAAGCCTTGTCACGCCTCACTGACTGACTTGACAGGTGACAACAATGCACCACATGTCAGAGTGTCACTCACTTGTCTACCTGTCAAGCTGTCACCTGTCAAGCTGACAGGTTGTCAAGCCTTGTCACGCCTCACTGACTGACTTGACAGGTGACAACAATGCACCACATGTCAGAGTGTCACTCACTTGTCTACCTGTCAAGCTGTCACCTGTCAAGCTGACAGGTTGTCAAGCCTTGTCACGCCTCACTGACTGACTTGACAGGTGACAACAATGCACCACATGTCAGAGTGTCACTCACTTGTCTACCTGTCAAGCTGTCACCTGTCAAGCTGACAGGTTGTCAAGCCTTGTCACGCCTCACTGACTGACTTGACAGGTGACAACAATGCACCACATGTCAGAGTGTCACTCACTTGTCTACCTGTCAAGCTGTCACCTGTCAAGCTGACAGGTTGTCAAGCCTTGTCACGCCTCACTGACTGACTTGACAGGTGACAACAATGCACCACATGTCAGAGTGTCACTCACTTGTCTACCTGTCAAGCTGTCACCTGTCAAGCTGACAGGTTGTCAAGCCTTGTCACGCCTCACTGACTGACTTGACAGGTGACAACAATGCACCACATGTCAGAGTGTCACTCACTTGTCTACCTGTCAAGCTGTCACCTGTCAAGCTGACAGGTTGTCAAGCCTTGTCACGCCTCACTGACTGACTTGACAGGTGACAACAATGCACCACATGTCAGAGTGTCACTCACTTGTCTACCTGTCAAGCTGTCACCTGTCAAGCTGACAGGTTGTCAAGCCTTGTCACGCCTCACTGACTGACTTGACAGGTGACAACAATGCACCACATGTCAGAGTGTCACTCACTTGTCTACCTGTCAAGCTGTCACCTGTCAAGCTGACAGGTTGTCAAGCCTTGTCACGCCTCACTGACTGACTTGACAGGTGACAACAATGCACCACATGTCAGAGTGTCACTCACTTGTCTACCTGTCAAGCTGTCACCTGTCAAGCTGACAGGTTGTCAAGCCTTGTCACGCCTCACTGACTGACTTGACAGGTGACAACAATGCACCACATGTCAGAGTGTCACTCACTTGTCTACCTGTCAAGCTGTCACCTGTCAAGCTGACAGGTTGTCAAGCCTTGTCACGCCTCACTGACTGACTTGACAGGTGACAACAATGCACCACATGTCAGAGTGTCACTCACTTGTCTACCTGTCAAGCTGTCACCTGTCAAGCTGACAGGTTGTCAAGCCTTGTCACGCCTCACTGACTGACTTGACAGGTGACAACAATGCACCACATGTCAGAGTGTCACTCACTTGTCTACCTGTCAAGCTGTCACCTGTCAAGCTGACAGGTTGTCAAGCCTTGTCACGCCTCACTGACTGACTTGACAGGTGACAACAATGCACCACATGTCAGAGTGTCACTCACTTGTCTACCTGTCAAGCTGTCACCTGTCAAGCTGACAGGTTGTCAAGCCTTGTCACGCCTCACTGACTGACTTGACAGGTGACAACAATGCACCACATGTCAGAGTGTCACTCACTTGTCTACCTGTCAAGCTGTCACCTGTCAAGCTGACAGGTTGTCAAGCCTTGTCACGCCTCACTGACTGACTTGACAGGTGACAACAATGCACCACATGTCAGAGTGTCACTCACTTGTCTACCTGTCAAGCTGTCACCTGTCAAGCTGACAGGTTGTCAAGCCTTGTCACGCCTCACTGACTGACTTGACAGGTGACAACAATGCACCACATGTCAGAGTGTCACTCACTTGTCTACCTGTCAAGCTGTCACCTGTCAAGCTGACAGGTTGTCAAGCCTTGTCACGCCTCACTGACTGACTTGACAGGTGACAACAATGCACCACATGTCAGAGTGTCACTCACTTGTCTACCTGTCAAGCTGTCACCTGTCAAGCTGACAGGTTGTCAAGCCTTGTCACGCCTCACTGACTGACTTGACAGGTGACAACAATGCACCACATGTCAGAGTGTCACTCACTTGTCTACCTGTCAAGCTGTCACCTGTCAAGCTGACAGGTTGTCAAGCCTTGTCACGCCTCACTGACTGACTTGACAGGTGACAACAATGCACCACATGTCAGAGTGTCACTCACTTGTCTACCTGTCAAGCTGTCACCTGTCAAGCTGACAGGTTGTCAAGCCTTGTCACGCCTCACTGACTGACTTGACAGGTGACAACAATGCACCACATGTCAGAGTGTCACTCACTTGTCTACCTGTCAAGCTGTCACCTGTCAAGCTGACAGGTTGTCAAGCCTTGTCACGCCTCACTGACTGACTTGACAGGTGACAACAATGCACCACATGTCAGAGTGTCACTCACTTGTCTACCTGTCAAGCTGTCACCTGTCAAGCTGACAGGTTGTCAAGCCTTGTCACGCCTCACTGACTGACTTGACAGGTGACAACAATGCACCACATGTCAGAGTGTCACTCACTTGTCTACCTGTCAAGCTGTCACCTGTCAAGCTGACAGGTTGTCAAGCCTTGTCACGCCTCACTGACTGACTTGACAGGTGACAACAATGCACCACATGTCAGAGTGTCACTCACTTGTCTACCTGTCAAGCTGTCACCTGTCAAGCTGACAGGTTGTCAAGCCTTGTCACGCCTCACTGACTGACTTGACAGGTGACAACAATGCACCACATGTCAGAGTGTCACTCACTTGTCTACCTGTCAAGCTGTCACCTGTCAAGCTGACAGGTTGTCAAGCCTTGTCACGCCTCACTGACTGACTTGACAGGTGACAACAATGCACCACATGTCAGAGTGTCACTCACTTGTCTACCTGTCAAGCTGTCACCTGTCAAGCTGACAGGTTGTCAAGCCTTGTCACGCCTCACTGACTGACTTGACAGGTGACAACAATGCACCACATGTCAGAGTGTCACTCACTTGTCTACCTGTCAAGCTGTCACCTGTCAAGCTGACAGGTTGTCAAGCCTTGTCACGCCTCACTGACTGACTTGACAGGTGACAACAATGCACCACATGTCAGAGTGTCACTCACTTGTCTACCTGTCAAGCTGTCACCTGTCAAGCTGACAGGTTGTCAAGCCTTGTCACGCCTCACTGACTGACTTGACAGGTGACAACAATGCACCACATGTCAGAGTGTCACTCACTTGTCTACCTGTCAAGCTGTCACCTGTCAAGCTGACAGGTTGTCAAGCCTTGTCACGCCTCACTGACTGACTTGACAGGTGACAACAATGCACCACATGTCAGAGTGTCACTCACTTGTCTACCTGTCAAGCTGTCACCTGTCAAGCTGACAGGTTGTCAAGCCTTGTCACGCCTCACTGACTGACTTGACAGGTGACAACAATGCACCACATGTCAGAGTGTCACTCACTTGTCTACCTGTCAAGCTGTCACCTGTCAAGCTGACAGGTTGTCAAGCCTTGTCACGCCTCACTGACTGACTTGACAGGTGACAACAATGCACCACATGTCAGAGTGTCACTCACTTGTCTACCTGTCAAGCTGTCACCTGTCAAGCTGACAGGTTGTCAAGCCTTGTCACGCCTCACTGACTGACTTGACAGGTGACAACAATGCACCACATGTCAGAGTGTCACTCACTTGTCTACCTGTCAAGCTGTCACCTGTCAAGCTGACAGGTTGTCAAGCCTTGTCACGCCTCACTGACTGACTTGACAGGTGACAACAATGCACCACATGTCAGAGTGTCACTCACTTGTCTACCTGTCAAGCTGTCACCTGTCAAGCTGACAGGTTGTCAAGCCTTGTCACGCCTCACTGACTGACTTGACAGGTGACAACAATGCACCACATGTCAGAGTGTCACTCACTTGTCTACCTGTCAAGCTGTCACCTGTCAAGCTGACAGGTTGTCAAGCCTTGTCACGCCTCACTGACTGACTTGACAGGTGACAACAATGCACCACATGTCAGAGTGTCACTCACTTGTCTACCTGTCAAGCTGTCACCTGTCAAGCTGACAGGTTGTCAAGCCTTGTCACGCCTCACTGACTGACTTGACAGGTGACAACAATGCACCACATGTCAGAGTGTCACTCACTTGTCTACCTGTCAAGCTGTCACCTGTCAAGCTGACAGGTTGTCAAGCCTTGTCACGCCTCACTGACTGACTTGACAGGTGACAACAATGCACCACATGTCAGAGTGTCACTCACTTGTCTACCTGTCAAGCTGTCACCTGTCAAGCTGACAGGTTGTCAAGCCTTGTCACGCCTCACTGACTGACTTGACAGGTGACAACAATGCACCACATGTCAGAGTGTCACTCACTTGTCTACCTGTCAAGCTGTCACCTGTCAAGCTGACAGGTTGTCAAGCCTTGTCACGCCTCACTGACTGACTTGACAGGTGACAACAATGCACCACATGTCAGAGTGTCACTCACTTGTCTACCTGTCAAGCTGTCACCTGTCAAGCTGACAGGTTGTCAAGCCTTGTCACGCCTCACTGACTGACTTGACAGGTGACAACAATGCACCACATGTCAGAGTGTCACTCACTTGTCTACCTGTCAAGCTGTCACCTGTCAAGCTGACAGGTTGTCAAGCCTTGTCACGCCTCACTGACTGACTTGACAGGTGACAACAATGCACCACATGTCAGAGTGTCACTCACTTGTCTACCTGTCAAGCTGTCACCTGTCAAGCTGACAGGTTGTCAAGCCTTGTCACGCCTCACTGACTGACTTGACAGGTGACAACAATGCACCACATGTCAGAGTGTCACTCACTTGTCTACCTGTCAAGCTGTCACCTGTCAAGCTGACAGGTTGTCAAGCCTTGTCACGCCTCACTGACTGACTTGACAGGTGACAACAATGCACCACATGTCAGAGTGTCACTCACTTGTCTACCTGTCAAGCTGTCACCTGTCAAGCTGACAGGTTGTCAAGCCTTGTCACGCCTCACTGACTGACTTGACAGGTGACAACAATGCACCACATGTCAGAGTGTCACTCACTTGTCTACCTGTCAAGCTGTCACCTGTCAAGCTGACAGGTTGTCAAGCCTTGTCACGCCTCACTGACTGACTTGACAGGTGACAACAATGCACCACATGTCAGAGTGTCACTCACTTGTCTACCTGTCAAGCTGTCACCTGTCAAGCTGACAGGTTGTCAAGCCTTGTCACGCCTCACTGACTGACTTGACAGGTGACAACAATGCACCACATGTCAGAGTGTCACTCACTTGTCTACCTGTCAAGCTGTCACCTGTCAAGCTGACAGGTTGTCAAGCCTTGTCACGCCTCACTGACTGACTTGACAGGTGACAACAATGCACCACATGTCAGAGTGTCACTCACTTGTCTACCTGTCAAGCTGTCACCTGTCAAGCTGACAGGTTGTCAAGCCTTGTCACGCCTCACTGACTGACTTGACAGGTGACAACAATGCACCACATGTCAGAGTGTCACTCACTTGTCTACCTGTCAAGCTGTCACCTGTCAAGCTGACAGGTTGTCAAGCCTTGTCACGCCTCACTGACTGACTTGACAGGTGACAACAATGCACCACATGTCAGAGTGTCACTCACTTGTCTACCTGTCAAGCTGTCACCTGTCAAGCTGACAGGTTGTCAAGCCTTGTCACGCCTCACTGACTGACTTGACAGGTGACAACAATGCACCACATGTCAGAGTGTCACTCACTTGTCTACCTGTCAAGCTGTCACCTGTCAAGCTGACAGGTTGTCAAGCCTTGTCACGCCTCACTGACTGACTTGACAGGTGACAACAATGCACCACATGTCAGAGTGTCACTCACTTGTCTACCTGTCAAGCTGTCACCTGTCAAGCTGACAGGTTGTCAAGCCTTGTCACGCCTCACTGACTGACTTGACAGGTGACAACAATGCACCACATGTCAGAGTGTCACTCACTTGTCTACCTGTCAAGCTGTCACCTGTCAAGCTGACAGGTTGTCAAGCCTTGTCACGCTCACTGACTGACTTGACAGGTGACAACAATGCACCACATGTCAGAGTGTCACTCACTTGTCTACCTGTCAAGCTGTCACCTGTCAAGCTGACAGGTTGTCAAGCCTTGTCACGCCTCACTGACTGACTTGACAGGTGACAACATGCACCAATGTCAGAGTGTCACTCACTTGTCTACCTGTCAAGCTGTCACCTGTCAAGCTGACAGGTTGTCAAGCCTTGTCACGCCTCACTGACTGACTTGACAGGTGACAACAATGCACCACATGTCAGAGTGTCACTCACTTGTCTACCTGTCAAGCTGTCACCTGTCAAGCTGACAGGTTGTCAAGCCTTGTCACGCCTCACTGACTGACTTGACAGGTGACAACAATGCACCACATGTCAGAGTGTCACTCACTTGTCTACCTGTCAAGCTGTCACCTGTCAAGCTGACAGGTTGTCAAGCCTTGTCACGCCTCACTGACTGACTTGACAGGTGACAACAATGCACCACATGTCAGAGTGTCACTCACTTGTCTACCTGTCAAGCTGTCACCTGTCAGCTGACAGGTTGTCAAGCCTTGTCAGCCTCACTGACTGACTTGACAGTGACAACAATCACACTTGTCACTCATGTCAGAGTGTCACTCACTTGTCTACCTGTCAAGCTGTCC